>OW026457.1:1448200-1725173 GCA_932274525.1 Podabrus alpinus | reverse complement strand
GCAATAAAACGCATACTTAAAATTTTGGCCATTTTTTCTGAAAAAAAACGAAAGGTTAACCCCTTTGTTGTTTTTTTGGGCCAAAAATCGAAAGTTGCAAAATGATTCCTTTCTCGACTGTTTCTGATGTATTTCGATGAGAAAATCACATTGGCGCAGTCGATTCGCGCGTAAGTATGATATTTTACATTTTATCGAGGGTTCTCTTGGACTTCATCATATTACCACTTGCATGGTTTAGATCAAATTTTTAGTGTCTTATCGAAGGTTGCCCCAAGTCTGTTCGTGTTTTTCGAACACCACGCATCGAAGTACGTCATTTAAAGCAATAAAACGCATACTTAAAATTTTGGCCATTTTTTCTGAAAAAAAACGAAAGGTTAACCCCTTTGTTGTTTTTTTGGGCCAAAAATCGAAAGTTGCAAAATGATTCCTTTCTCGACTGTTTCTGATGTATTTCGATGAGAAAATCACATTGGCGCAGTCGATTCGCGCGTAAGTATGATATTTTACATTTTATCGAGGGTTCTCTTGGACTTCATCATATTACCACTTGCATGGTTTAGATCAAATTTTTAGTGTCTTATCGAAGGTTGCCCCAGGTCTGTTCGTGTTTTTCGAACACCACGCATCGAAGTACGTCATTTAAAGCAATAAAACGCATACTTAAAATTTTGGCCATTTTTTCTGAAAAAAAACGAAAGGTTAACCCCTTTGTTGTTTTTTTGGGCCAAAAATCGAAAGTTGCAAAATGATTCCTTTCTCGACTGTTTCTGATGTATTTCGATGAGAAAATCACATTGGCGCAGTCGATTCGCGCGTAAGTATGATATTTTACATTTTATCGAGGGTTCTCTTGGACTTCATCATATTACCACTTGCATGGTTTAGATCAAATTTTTAGTGTCTTATCGAAGGTTGCCCCAAGTCTGTTCGTGTTTTTCGAACACCACGCATCGAAGTACGTCATTTAAAGCAATAAAACGCATACTTAAAATTTTGGCCATTTTTTCTGAAAAAAAACGAAAGGTTAACCCCTTTGTTGTTTTTTTGGGCCAAAAATCGAAAGTTGCAAAATGATTCCTTTCTCGACTGTTTCTGATGTATTTCGATGAGAAAATCACATTGGCGCAGTCGATTCGCGCGTAAGTATGATATTTTACATTTTATCGAGGGTTCTCTTGGACTTCATCATATTACCACTTGCATGGTTTAGATCAAATTTTTAGTGTCTTATCGAAGGTTGCCCCAGGTCTGTTCGTGTTTTTCGAACACCACGCATCGAAGTACGTCATTTAAAGCAATAAAACGCATACTTAAAATTTTGGCCATTTTTTCTGAAAAAAAACGAAAGGTTAACCCCTTTGTTGTTTTTTTGGGCCAAAAATCGAAAGTTGCAAAATGATTCCTTTCTCGACTGTTTCTGATGTATTTCGATGAGAAAATCACATTGGCGCAGTCGATTCGCGCGTAAGTATGATATTTTACATTTTATCGAGGGTTCTCTTGGATTTCATCAAATTACCACTTGCATGGTTTAGATCAAATTGTTAGTGTCTTGTCGAAGGTTGCCCCTGGTCTGTTCGTGTTTTTCGAACACCACGCATCGAAGTACGTCATTTAAAGCAATAAAACGCATACTTAAAATTTTGGCCATTTTTTCTGAAAAAAAACGAAAGGTTAACCCATTTGTTGTTTTTTTGGGCCAAAAATCGAAAGTTGCAAAATGATTCCTTTCTCGACTGTTTCTGATGTATTTCGATGAGAAAATCACATTGGCGCAGTCGATTCGCGCGTAAGTATGATATTTTACATTTTATCGAGGGTTCTCTTGGACTTCATCATATTACCACTTGCATGGTTTAGATCAAATTTTTAGTGTCTTATCGAAGGTTGCCCCAGGTCTGTTCGTGTTTTTCGAACACCACGCATCGAAGTACGTCATTTAAAGCAATAAAACGCATACTTAAAATTTTGGCCATTTTTTCTGAAAAAAAACGAAAGGTTAACCCCTTTGTTGTTTTTTTGGGCCAAAAATCGAAAGTTGCAAAATGATTCCTTTCTCGACTGTTTCTGATGTATTTCGATGAGAAAATCACATTGGCGCAGTCGATTCGCGCGTAAGTATGATATTTTACATTTTATCGAGGGTTCTCTTGGATTTCATCAAATTACCACTTGCATGGTTTAGATCAAATTGTTAGTGTCTTGTCGAAGGTTGCCCCTGGTCTGTTCGTGTTTTTCGAACACCACGCATCGAAGTACGTCATTTAAAGCAATAAAACGCATACTTAAAATTTTGGCCATTTTTTCTGAAAAAAAACGAAAGGTTAACCCCTTTGTTGTTTTTTTGGGCCAAAAATCGAAAGTTGCAAAATGATTCCTTTCTCGACTGTTTCTGATGTATTTCGATGAGAAAATCACATTGGCGCAGTCGATTCGCGCGTAAGTATGATATTTTACATTTTATCGATGGTTCTCTTGGACTTCATCAAATTACCACTTGCATGGTTTAGATCAAATTTTTAGTGTCTTATCGAAGCTTGCCCCAGTTCTGTTCGTGTTTTTCGAACACCACGCATCGAAGTACGTCATTTAAAGCAATAAAACGCATACTTAAAATTTTGGCCATTTTTTCTGAAAAAAAACGAAAGGTTAACCCCTTTGTTGTTTTTTTGGGCCAAAAATCGAAAGTTGCAAAATGATTCCTTTCTCGACTGTTTCTGATGTATTTCGATGAGAAAATCACATTGGCGCAGTCGATTCGCGCGTAAGTATGATATTTTACATTTTATCGATGGTTCTCTTGGACTTCATCAAATTACCACTTGCATGGTTTAGATCAAATTTTTAGTGTCTTATCGAAGCTTGCCCCAGTTCTGTTCGTGTTTTTCGAACACCACGCATCGAAGTACGTCATTTAAAGCAATAAAACGCATACTTAAAATTTTGGCCATTTTTTCTGAAAAAAAACGAAAGGTTAACCCCTTTGTTGTTTTTTTGGGCCAAAAATCGAAAGTTGCAAAATGATTCCTTTCTCGACTGTTTCTGATGTATTTCGATGAGAAAATCACATTGGCGCAGTCGATTCGCGCGTAAGTATGATATTTTACATTTTATCGATGGTTCTCTTGGACTTCATCAAATTACCACTTGCATGGTTTAGATCAAATTTTTAGTGTCTTATCGAAGCTTGCCCCAGTTCTGTTCGTGTTTTTCGAACACCACGCATCGAAGTACGTCATTTAAAGCAATAAAACGCATACTTAAAATTTTGGCCATTTTTTCTGAAAAAAAACGAAAGGTTAACCCCTTTGTTGTTTTTTTGGGCCAAAAATCGAAAGTTGCAAAATGATTCCTTTCTCGACTGTTTCTGATGTATTTCGATGAGAAAATCACATTGGCGCAGTCGATTCGCGCGTAAGTATGATATTTTACATTTTATCGATGGTTCTCTTGGACTTCATCAAATTACCACTTGCATGGTTTAGATCAAATTTTTAGTGTCTTATCGAAGCTTGCCCCAGTTCTGTTCGTGTTTTTCGAACACCACGCATCGAAGTACGTCATTTAAAGCAATAAAACGCATACTTAAAATTTTGGCCATTTTTTCTGAAAAAAAACGAAAGGTTAACCCCTTTGTTGTTTTTTTGGGCCAAAAATCGAAAGTTGCAAAATGATTCCTTTCTCGACTGTTTCTGATGTATTTCGATGAGAAAATCACATTGGCGCAGTCGATTCGCGCGTAAGTATGATATTTTACATTTTATCGATGGTTCTCTTGGACTTCATCAAATTACCACTTGCATGGTTTAGATCAAATTTTTAGTGTCTTATCGAAGCTTGCCCCAGTTCTGTTCGTGTTTTTCGAACACCACGCATCGAAGTACGTCATTTAAAGCAATAAAACGCATACTTAAAATTTTGGCCATTTTTTCTGAAAAAAAACGAAAGGTTAACCCCTTTGTTGTTTTTTTGGGCCAAAAATCGAAAGTTGCAAAATGATTCCTTTCTCGACTGTTTCTGATGTATTTCGATGAGAAAATCACATTGGCGCAGTCGATTCGCGCGTAAGTATGATATTTTACATTTTATCGATGGTTCTCTTGGACTTCATCAAATTACCACTTGCATGGTTTAGATCAAATTTTTAGTGTCTTATCGAAGCTTGCCCCAGTTCTGTTCGTGTTTTTCGAACACCACGCATCGAAGTACGTCATTTAAAGCAATAAAACGCATACTTAAAATTTTGGCCATTTTTTCTGAAAAAAAACGAAAGGTTAACCCCTTTGTTGTTTTTTTGGGCCAAAAATCGAAAGTTGCAAAATGATTCCTTTCTCGACTGTTTCTGATGTATTTCGATGAGAAAATCACATTGGCGCAGTCGATTCGCGCGTAAGTATGATATTTTACATTTTATCGATGGTTCTCTTGGACTTCATCAAATTACCACTTGCATGGTTTAGATCAAATTTTTAGTGTCTTATCGAAGCTTGCCCCAGTTCTGTTCGTGTTTTTCGAACACCACGCATCGAAGTACGTCATTTAAAGCAATAAAACGCATACTTAAAATTTTGGCCATTTTTTCTGAAAAAAAACGAAAGGTTAACCCCTTTGTTGTTTTTTTGGGCCAAAAATCGAAAGTTGCAAAATGATTCCTTTCTCGACTGTTTCTGATGTATTTCGATGAGAAAATCACATTGGCGCAGTCGATTCGCGCGTAAGTATGATATTTTACATTTTATCGATGGTTCTCTTGGACTTCATCAAATTACCACTTGCATGGTTTAGATCAAATTTTTAGTGTCTTGTCGAAGCTTGCCCCAGTTCTGTTCGTGTTTTTCGAACACCACGCATCGAAGTACGTCATTTAAAGCAATAAAACGCATACTTAAAATTTTGGCCATTTTTTCTGAAAAAAAACGAAAGGTTAACCCCTTTGTTGTTTTTTTGGGCCAAAAATCGAAAGTTGCAAAATGATTCCTTTCTCGACTGTTTCTGATGTATTTCGATGAGAAAATCACATTGGCGCAGTCGATTCGCGCGTAAGTATGATATTTTACATTTTATCGATGGTTCTCTTGGACTTCATCAAATTACCACTTGCATGGTTTAGATCAAATTTTTAGTGTCTTGTCGAAGCTTGCCCCAGTTCTGTTCGTGTTTTTCGAACACCACGCATCGAAGTACGTCATTTAAAGCAATAAAACGCATACTTAAAATTTTGGCCATTTTTTCTGAAAAAAAACGAAAGGTTAACCCCTTTGTTGTTTTTTTGGGCCAAAAATCGAAAGTTGCAAAATGATTCCTTTCTCGACTGTTTCTGATGTATTTCGATGAGAAAATCACATTGGCGCAGTCGATTCGCGCGTAAGTATGATATTTTACATTTTATCGAGGGTTCTCTTGGATTTCATCAAATTACCACTTGCATGGTTTAGATCAAATTGTTAGTGTCTTGTCGAAGGTTGCCCCTGGTCTGTTCGTGTTTTTCGAACACCACGCATCGAAGTACGTCATTTAAAGCAATAAAACGCATACTTAAAATTTTGGCCATTTTTTCTGAAAAAAAACGAAAGGTTAACCCCTTTGTTGTTTTTTTGGGCCAAAAATCGAAAGTTGCAAAATGATTCCTTTCTCGACTGTTTCTGATGTATTTCGATGAGAAAATCACATTGGCGCAGTCGATTCGCGCGTAAGTATGATATTTTACATTTTATCGATGGTTCTCTTGGACTTCATCAAATTACCACTTGCATGGTTTAGATCAAATTTTTAGTGTCTTATCGAAGCTTGCCCCAGTTCTGTTCGTGTTTTTCGAACACCACGCATCGAAGTACGTCATTTAAAGCAATAAAACGCATACTTAAAATTTTGGCCATTTTTTCTGAAAAAAAACGAAAGGTTAACCCCTTTGTTGTTTTTTTGGGCCAAAAATCGAAAGTTGCAAAATGATTCCTTTCTCGACTGTTTCTGATGTATTTCGATGAGAAAATCACATTGGCGCAGTCGATTCGCGCGTAAGTATGATATTTTACATTTTATCGATGGTTCTCTTGGACTTCATCAAATTACCACTTGCATGGTTTAGATCAAATTTTTAGTGTCTTATCGAAGCTTGCCCCAGTTCTGTTCGTGTTTTTCGAACACCACGCATCGAAGTACGTCATTTAAAGCAATAAAACGCATACTTAAAATTTTGGCCATTTTTTCTGAAAAAAAACGAAAGGTTAACCCCTTTGTTGTTTTTTTGGGCCAAAAATCGAAAGTTGCAAAATGATTCCTTTCTCGACTGTTTCTGATGTATTTCGATGAGAAAATCACATTGGCGCAGTCGATTCGCGCGTAAGTATGATATTTTACATTTTATCGATGGTTCTCTTGGACTTCATCAAATTACCACTTGCATGGTTTAGATCAAATTTTTAGTGTCTTATCGAAGCTTGCCCCAGTTCTGTTCGTGTTTTTCGAACACCACGCATCGAAGTACGTCATTTAAAGCAATAAAACGCATACTTAAAATTTTGGCCATTTTTTCTGAAAAAAAACGAAAGGTTAACCCCTTTGTTGTTTTTTTGGGCCAAAAATCGAAAGTTGCAAAATGATTCCTTTCTCGACTGTTTCTGATGTATTTCGATGAGAAAATCACATTGGCGCAGTCGATTCGCGCGTAAGTATGATATTTTACATTTTATCGATGGTTCTCTTGGACTTCATCAAATTACCACTTGCATGGTTTAGATCAAATTTTTAGTGTCTTATCGAAGCTTGCCCCAGTTCTGTTCGTGTTTTTCGAACACCACGCATCGAAGTACGTCATTTAAAGCAATAAAACGCATACTTAAAATTTTGGCCATTTTTTCTGAAAAAAAACGAAAGGTTAACCCCTTTGTTGTTTTTTTGGGCCAAAAATCGAAAGTTGCAAAATGATTCCTTTCTCGACTGTTTCTGATGTATTTCGATGAGAAAATCACATTGGCGCAGTCGATTCGCGCGTAAGTATGATATTTTACATTTTATCGATGGTTCTCTTGGACTTCATCAAATTACCACTTGCATGGTTTAGATCAAATTTTTAGTGTCTTATCGAAGCTTGCCCCAGTTCTGTTCGTGTTTTTCGAACACCACGCATCGAAGTACGTCATTTAAAGCAATAAAACGCATACTTAAAATTTTGGCCATTTTTTCTGAAAAAAAACGAAAGGTTAACCCCTTTGTTGTTTTTTTGGGCCAAAAATCGAAAGTTGCAAAATGATTCCTTTCTCGACTGTTTCTGATGTATTTCGATGAGAAAATCACATTGGCGCAGTCGATTCGCGCGTAAGTATGATATTTTACATTTTATCGATGGTTCTCTTGGACTTCATCAAATTACCACTTGCATGGTTTAGATCAAATTTTTAGTGTCTTATCGAAGCTTGCCCCAGTTCTGTTCGTGTTTTTCGAACACCACGCATCGAAGTACGTCATTTAAAGCAATAAAACGCATACTTAAAATTTTGGCCATTTTTTCTGAAAAAAAACGAAAGGTTAACCCCTTTGTTGTTTTTTTGGGCCAAAAATCGAAAGTTGCAAAATGATTCCTTTCTCGACTGTTTCTGATGTATTTCGATGAGAAAATCACATTGGCGCAGTCGATTCGCGCGTAAGTATGATATTTTACATTTTATCGATGGTTCTCTTGGACTTCATCAAATTACCACTTGCATGGTTTAGATCAAATTTTTAGTGTCTTATCGAAGCTTGCCCCAGTTCTGTTCGTGTTTTTCGAACACCACGCATCGAAGTACGTCATTTAAAGCAATAAAACGCATACTTAAAATTTTGGCCATTTTTTCTGAAAAAAAACGAAAGGTTAACCCCTTTGTTGTTTTTTTGGGCCAAAAATCGAAAGTTGCAAAATGATTCCTTTCTCGACTGTTTCTGATGTATTTCGATGAGAAAATCACATTGGCGCAGTCGATTCGCGCGTAAGTATGATATTTTACATTTTATCGATGGTTCTCTTGGACTTCATCAAATTACCACTTGCATGGTTTAGATCAAATTTTTAGTGTCTTGTCGAAGCTTGCCCCAGTTCTGTTCGTGTTTTTCGAACACCACGCATCGAAGTACGTCATTTAAAGCAATAAAACGCATACTTAAAATTTTGGCCATTTTTTCTGAAAAAAAACGAAAGGTTAACCCCTTTGTTGTTTTTTTGGGCCAAAAATCGAAAGTTGCAAAATGATTCCTTTCTCGACTGTTTCTGATGTATTTCGATGAGAAAATCACATTGGCGCAGTCGATTCGCGCGTAAGTATGATATTTTACATTTTATCGATGGTTCTCTTGGACTTCATCAAATTACCACTTGCATGGTTTAGATCAAATTTTTAGTGTCTTATCGAAGCTTGCCCCAGTTCTGTTCGTGTTTTTCGAACACCACGCATCGAAGTACGTCATTTAAAGCAATAAAACGCATACTTAAAATTTTGGCCATTTTTTCTGAAAAAAAACGAAAGGTTAACCCCTTTGTTGTTTTTTTGGGCCAAAAATCGAAAGTTGCAAAATGATTCCTTTCTCGACTGTTTCTGATGTATTTCGATGAGAAAATCACATTGGCGCAGTCGATTCGCGCGTAAGTATGATATTTTACATTTTATCGATGGTTCTCTTGGACTTCATCAAATTACCACTTGCATGGTTTAGATCAAATTTTTAGTGTCTTATCGAAGCTTGCCCCAGTTCTGTTCGTGTTTTTCGAACACCACGCATCGAAGTACGTCATTTAAAGCAATAAAACGCATACTTAAAATTTTGGCCATTTTTTCTGAAAAAAAACGAAAGGTTAACCCCTTTGTTGTTTTTTTGGGCCAAAAATCGAAAGTTGCAAAATGATTCCTTTCTCGACTGTTTCTGATGTATTTCGATGAGAAAATCACATTGGCGCAGTCGATTCGCGCGTAAGTATGATATTTTACATTTTATCGATGGTTCTCTTGGACTTCATCAAATTACCACTTGCATGGTTTAGATCAAATTTTTAGTGTCTTGTCGAAGCTTGCCCCAGTTCTGTTCGTGTTTTTCGAACACCACGCATCGAAGTACGTCATTTAAAGCAATAAAACGCATACTTAAAATTTTGGCCATTTTTTCTGAAAAAAAACGAAAGGTTAACCCCTTTGTTGTTTTTTTGGGCCAAAAATCGAAAGTTGCAAAATGATTCCTTTCTCGACTGTTTCTGATGTATTTCGATGAGAAAATCACATTGGCGCAGTCGATTCGCGCGTAAGTATGATATTTTACATTTTATCGAGGGTTCTCTTGGATTTCATCAAATTACCACTTGCATGGTTTAGATCAAATTTTTAGTGTCTTGTCGAAGCTTGCCCCAGTTCTGTTCGTGTTTTTCGAACACCACGCATCGAATACCGAATGCGACAGACTCAGAAGTGAAAATATGATTCTGAGAAAATTAGTCAACGAGCTTGAAGATAAGAACAGTTTACTTAAAGAAAAGCTGCAACTACTCGAAAGTGAAAAAGCAAATAATCCGTCAAGCAATAATCAAGCTAGCGATATAATCACGGTTGATATGTGTAAAGCAATCTTCAATGAACTCGAGAACGTCAAAAGGTTAATAAACCATGGTGATGCGCCTAGAAGTAACGAGACTGCCCGTGCAGATAATATTAAATCAAATGACCTCGATGTTATTTTCATCAAATCGATTGATGCCACGTGTAATGCGAATGATATCCAACAAGCCATCAAAAAAAAAATTAACCCCGTACATTTGGGTATTGGTGTAGCGAGTTTTAGAAGTAATGAGAAAAGCAAAACTGTCACTATTAGATGTGCTAACAATGAAGACAAAGTCAAACTTAAAAGTGATTTAACAACCGCTTTAGGTGACCAATTCAAAGTACAAACACCGATAATTGCGAACAAAATGGTAAAACTTGTTAACATTACGGAAAACCTATCAAATGATCAATTACTTGAAAGCCTAATCAAGCAAAATGCAAATTTAAAACTTCAGGACAAAGTGACTATTACTAAAATTTACAAGGTTAGAGACAACTACTCGGCCCTACTTGAAATGGACGAAAAAACTGCTGACAGCATTCTGGCACAAGAACGTATAAAAATTATGTGGGACTCGTGCAAGGTATACAAGTACGATAAGGTGTTCAGATGTTATAACTGTTTCGGTTTCAACCATAAGGCTCAAGAATGTAGTAATGCTACTATTTGCAGGAAATGTGGTAAAAATAAGCACGAAGGAGAATGCTCCAATCCACCTGAATGTAACAACTGTGTCAATGCCAATGTTGAATGCAATCTCCAGCTCGATACCAATCATGGACCTTTCAACATTAATTGTGATGTATTTAAACGTGAAGCCAAACTAATGGCCAACAGAAGAACTTGGAGTAACAAATAGCTATGCCAAGTAACTAACGGTAACACCATCGATAATTTCTCCATTTGTCACATTAATATTAGATCTATTGTTAAATGTTTTGATGACTTTTGCTGCTTCGTAACCTCTAAGAACTTTCATATTATTTCTATCTCTGAAAGTTGGTTGTCACCTCTTTTTCCTTCTTCTCTACTTGACATTCCCGGTTATTCCCTTTATAGAAATGATCGTTCTACCAGGGGTGGTGGGGTTTGTTGCTTTATCAAAAATAATACCAAATGCAACCCTATCGTAATCGACAATAGCGTTACAAGTGATCTAGAACAATTATGGCTTGCCATACATATTAATAAAAAATCATATGCAGTGGGTACGATTTATCGACCTCCTCCATCTCCCTTATCGACTCTTCATGATTTAGAACTGACTTTGTCTAAACTATATGTGGAATACGACAGCCTCATTCTTATGGGCGATCTTAATATTGACCTATTGAAAATTAATCGTCAGTCCAATGCTCTTCAGTCCCTACTTTCATCATACAATATTACTCAAATAATCGATCAGCCCACCCGAGTTACTCAATCTTCAGCTACATTAATTGATCTAATCTGTGTCAGTGATGATTTATCTTACTCCAGTGTTCACACGCACGACTTACCCGATATGACTGATCATCGTTTAGTGTGCTGCCGCCTAAATCTTCAGGGCGTGAAATCCGCGCCAGAAACTCTAACTGCTAGAAATTTCAAATCTTTCAACACGGAACAGTTTACGATTGATGCTTCCAACATTGATTGGTCACTATGCGATAAATTGAATGATATAGATGATAAACTTGCCTACTTTAATGTTGCGATTGACTATCTCTTCGATCTGCATGCTCCCTTATGTAAAATTAACTTAAGGAAAAGTAAACCTGGTTGGCTCACCGATAACATCCAACTCATGATAAAACTTAGAAATAAGGCCTATCAAAAATTCCTGAAATCAAAATCTTCCAAAGATTACGAGCATTATAAGGATCTACGCAACTTCACTACAATGTCCATCAAAAACGAAAAGAAGGCCTATTTTAAATTTCAAATTGATCAGAAGTCAAAAAACCCTAAACAGTTGTGGAAATTTTTTGATCAAACGAACATACATACGAAATCTAAGCACTCGATCAATCTCGATGATAACGATCCTAACTCACTCAACAGCTACTTTGCCAACATAGCTTCTTCTGATATCAAACCTGAAGTTATCACTTACTTCAAAGAGAATCGTTTTCCGCTGGTCTCTAGTAAATTGATCTTTCAACCTGTCTCATCTGAAATTGTAACAACGGCAATCTTTAATCTACAGTCCAATGCTATCGGCGTCGATAGCTGTAGCTCTAAAATGCTAAAGCTAACTTCACCCTTTTGTCTTGACAGCCTAACCAATCTAATTAATTATTGTCTCACAAACTCTGTAGTACCAGCAATATGGAAGAAGTCGATCATAACACCAATCGCTAAAAATAACAATGCCACTAAATTTACCGATCTTCGACCAATTAGTGTGTTGCCTGCCCTTTCGAAAATACTTGAGTCCGTTCTCCACAAACAGCTACTTGATCACATTGAGACCAATAAGATCTTACCGAGTATTCAATCTGGTTTTCGCTCTGGCTATAGTACTGCAACGGCTTTAAGTAAAGTTACTAACGATATCTCCAAGAATATGGACGATTCCAAGGTAACAATTATGACATCTCTTGACTACAGCAAAGCATTTGATGTGATTAATCACGAATTACTCATTTCCAAGTTATTATACTACGGCTTTCGCAGCTCAGCCATTGCTCTTTTGCTAAATTATTTGACTGGTCGAACTCAACGGGTCAAACTGGATGGATGCTTATCCAATGAACTAGCCATAACCTGTGGTGTTCCTCAGGGCAGCATTCTGGGTCCGCTTCTCTTTGCCATTTTCACAGCTGATCTCCCCAGCGTTCTTTCTTCAGACTGCAATATACACATGTATGCTGATGACACACGAGTGTATATCTCTAACAAACCAATCTTCGTCAACAATGTTATTGAATCGTTAAACAGCAATCTAGCTTCAATAAAACGCTGGTCAACCAACAACGGGTTAATCCTTAACCCCAACAAAACAGTTTGTTTACGTATGGGAAGTACATACTGTTGTACTTTAGCCGACAACACCCGATCCATTGATGTTAAGCTTGATGGATGCATATTAAAGTTCAGTGAGAATGTTAAAGATCTGGGTGTAATTTGCGATAGTAATTTGACCTTTGAAGCGCACGTAAGCAAGATTTGTGGTATTGGATATTTCAAACTCAAATCATTACATAGGTATAAGTATCTTCTTCCTGCTGAAATTAAGTTGCAACTAGTGCAAAGCCTGGTGTTATGTCACCTGGACTACTGCAGCGCAGTTTATTATGGATACCTTACTGCGAATCTAAAACGTAAACTTCAAGTACTTCAAAACTCCTGCATGAGGTATACTTATGACATTGACTACAGCAGCCACATTACACCCTACTACAATAAATTTGGTATCCTCAAAATCCAAGCTCGTTTTGAACTTCTCTTCGCCATGTTTTTATACAACATACATAAACGTGCTAGTCCAAGTTATCTACTCGAAGTAATGAAGAAAAGATCTGATCATCATCAAGTTAACCTTCGCAATGTCGTGAGCCTCAGTATACCTCACCACAACACATCGAAATTCAAGGGTTCCTTCGAATACCGCGCATCAGTTATCTACAACAAGTTTGTTGATATATTTAGGACCACCGGAACAAGCTACACTATTAGGAACAAGATAAAAACTATTTTATTGGACGAACAAAATGTGATCTAACCGGGTAAAATTGTAAAACAGCTCTGCTGAATATTTACCCTTTTACTACCTTTGCTGTTTACTTTGTTTTTTTTTTCCCCATTGTAAACTTGAGCTAGTAAATAAAAATTATTATTATTATTATTATTATTATAAAGCAATAAAACGCATACTTAAAATTTTGGCCATTTTTTCTGAAAAAAAACGAAAGCCCTTTGTTGTTTTTTTGGGCCAAAAATCGAAAGTTGCAAAATGATTCCTTTCTCGACTGTTTCTGATGTATTTCGATGAGAAAATCACATTGGCGCAGTCGATTCGCGCGTAAGTATGATATTTTACATTTTATCGAGGGTTCTCTTGGACTTCATCATATTACCACTTGCATGGTTTAGATCAAATTTTTAGTGTCTTATCGAAGCTTGCCCCAGGTCTGTTCGTGTTTTTCGAACACCACGCATCGAAGTACGTCATTTAAAGCAATAAAACGCATACTTAAAATTTTGGCCATTTTTTCTGAAAAAAAACGAAAGGTTAACCCTTTGTTGTTTTTTTGGGCCAAAAATCGAAAGTTGCAAAATGATTCCTTTCTCGACTGTTTCTGATGTATTTCGATGAGAAAATCACATTGGCGCAGTCGATTCGCGCGTAAGTATGATATTTTACATTTTATCGAGGGTTCTCTTGGATTTCATCAAATTACCACTTGCATGGTTTAGATCAAATTTTTAGTGTCTTGTCGAAGCTTGCCCCAGTTCTGTTCGTGTTTTTCGAACACCACGCATCGAAGTACGTCATTTAAAGCAATAAAACGCATACTTAAAATTTTGGCCATTTTTTCTGAAAAAAAACGAAAGGTTAACCCTTTGTTGTTTTTTTGGGCCAAAAATCGAAAGTTGCAAAATGATTCCTTTCTCAACTGTTTCTGATGTATTTCGATGAGAAAATCACATTGGCGCAGTCGATTCGCGCGTAAGTATGATATTTTACATTTTATCGAGGGTTCTCTTGGACTTCATCATATTACCACTTGCATGGTTTAGATCAAATTTTTAGTGTCTTATCGAAGCTTGCCCCAGGTCTGTTCGTGTTTTTCGAACACCACGCATCGAAGTACGTCATTTAAAGCAATAAAACGCATACTTAAAATTTTGGCCATTTTTTCTGAAAAAAAACGAAAGGTTAACCCTTTGTTGTTTTTTTGGGCCAAAAATCGAAAGTTGCAAAATGATTCCTTTCTCGACTGTTTCTGATGTATTTCGATGAGAAAATCACATTGGCGCAGTCGATTCGCGCGTAAGTATGATATTTTACATTTTATCGAGGGTTCTCTTGGATTTCATCAAATTACCACTTGCATGGTTTAGATCAAATTTTTAGTGTCTTGTCGAAGCTTGCCCCAGTTCTGTTCGAGTTTTTCGAACACCACGCATCGAAGTACGTCATTTAAAGCAATAAAACGCATACTTAAAATTTTGGCCATTTTTTCTGAAAAAAAACGAAAGCCCTTTGTTGTTTTTTTGGGCCAAAAATCGAAAGTTGCAAAATGATTCCTTTCTCGACTGTTTCTGATGTATTTCGATGAGAAAAACACATTGGCGCAGTCGATTCGCGCGTAAGTATGATATTTTACATTTTATCGAGGGTTCTCTTGGACTTCATGATATTACCACTTGCATGGTTTAGATCAAATTTTTAGTGTCTTATCGAAGCTTGCCCCAGGTCTGTTCGTGTTTTTCGAACACCACGCATCGAAGTACGTCATTTAAAGCAATAAAACGCATACTTAAAATTTTGGCCATTTTTTCTGAAAAAAAACGAAAGCCCTTTGTTGTTTTTTTGGGCCAAAAATCGAAAGTTGCAAAATGATTCCTTTCTCGACTGTTTCTGATGTATTTCGATGAGAAAATCACATTGGCGCAGTCGATTCGCGCGTAAGTATGATATTTTACATTTTATCGAGGGTTCTCTTGGATTTCATCAAATTACCACTTGCATGGTTTAGATCAAATTTTTAGTGTCTTGTCGAAGCTTGCCCCAGTTCTGTTCGTGTTTTTCGAACACCACGCATCGAAGTACGTCATTTAAAGCAATAAAACGCATACTTAAAATTTTGGCCATTTTTTCTGAAAAAAAACGAAAGCCCTTTGTTGTTTTTTTGGGCCAAAAATCGAAAGTTGCAAAATGATTCCTTTCTCGACTGTTTATGATGTATTTCGATGAGAAAAACACATTGGCGCAGTCGATTCGCGCGTAAGTATGATATTTTACATTTTATCGAGGGTTCTCTTGGACTTCATGATATTACCACTTGCATGGTTTAGATCAAATTTTTAGTGTCTTATCGAAGCTTGCCCCAGGTCTGTTCGTGTTTTTCGAACACCACGCATCGAAGTACGTCATTTAAAGCAATAAAACGCATACTTAAAATTTTGGCCATTTTTTCTGAAAAAAAACGAAAGGTTAACCCCTTTGTTGTTTTTTTGGGCCAAAAATCGAAAGTTGCAAAATGATTCCTTTCTCGACTGTTTCTGATGTATTTCGATGAGAAAATCACATTGGCGCAGTCGATTCGCGCGTAAGTATGATATTTTACATTTTATCGAGGGTTCTCTTGGATTTCATCAAATTACCACTTGCATGGTTTAGATCAAATTTTTAGTGTCTTGTCGAAGCTTGCCCCAGTTCTGTTCGTGTTTTTCGAACACCACGCATCGAAGTACGTCATTTAAAGCAATAAAACGCATACTTAAAATTTTGGCCATTTTTTCTGAAAAAAAACGAAAGCCCTTTGTTGTTTTTTTGGGCCAAAAATCGAAAGTTGCAAAATGATTCCTTTCTCGACTGTTTCTGATGTATTTCGATGAGAAAATCACATTGGCGCAGTCGATTCGCGCGTAAGTATGATATTTTACATTTTATCGAGGGTTCTCTTGGATTTCATCAAATTACCACTTGCATGGTTTAGATCAAATTTTTAGTGTCTTGTCGAAGCTTGCCCCAGTTCTGTTCGTGTTTTTCGAACACCACGCATCGAAGTACGTCATTTAAAGCAATAAAACGCATACTTAAAATTTTGGCCATTTTTTCTGAAAAAAAACGAAAGCCCTTTGTTGTTTTTTTGGGCCAAAAATCGAAAGTTGCAAAATGATTCCTTTCTCGACTGTTTCTGATGTATTTCGATGAGAAAAACACATTGGCGCAGTCGATTCGCGCGTAAGTATGATATTTTACATTTTATCGAGGGTTCTCTTGGACTTCATCATATTACCACTTGCATGGTTTAGATCAAATTTTTAGTGTCTTATCGAAGCTTGCCCCAGGTCTGTTCGTGTTTTTCGAACACCACGCATCGAAGTACGTCATTTAAAGCAATAAAACGCATACTTAAAATTTTGGCCATTTTTTCTGAAAAAAAACGAAAGGTTAACCCCTTTGTTGTTTTTTTGGGCCAAAAATCGAAAGTTGCAAAATGATTCCTTTCTCGACTGTTTCTGATGTATTTCGATGAGAAAATCACATTGGCGCAGTCGATTCGCGCGTAAGTATGATATTTTACATTTTATCGAGGGTTCTCTTGGATTTCATCAAATTACCACTTGCATGGTTTAGATCAAATTTTTAGTGTCTTGTCGAAGCTTGCCCCAGTTCTGTTCGTGTTTTTCGAACACCACGCATCGAAGTACGTCATTTAAAGCAATAAAACGCATACTTAAAATTTTGGCCATTTTTTCTGAAAAAAAACGAAAGCCCTTTGTTGTTTTTTTGGGCCAAAAATCGAAAGTTGCAAAATGATTCCTTTCTCGACTGTTTCTGATGTATTTCGATGAGAAAATCACATTGGCGCAGTCGATTCGCGCGTAAGTATGATATTTTACATTTTATCGAGGGTTCTCTTGGATTTCATCAAATTACCACTTGCATGGTTTAGATCAAATTTTTAGTGTCTTGTCGAAGCTTGCCCCAGTTCTGTTCGTGTTTTTCGAACACCACGCATCGAAGTACGTCATTTAAAGCAATAAAACGCATACTTAAAATTTTGGCCATTTTTTCTGAAAAAAAACGAAAGGTTAACCCCTTTGTTGTTTTTTTGGGCCAAAAATCGAAAGTTGCAAAATGATTCCTTTCTCGACTGTTTCTGATGTATTTCGATGAGAAAATCACATTGGCGCAGTCGATTCGCGCGTAAGTATGATATTTTACATTTTATCGAGGGTTCTCTTGGATTTCATCAAATTACCACTTGCATGGTTTAGATCAAATTTTTAGTGTCTTGTCGAAGCTTGCCCCAGTTCTGTTCGTGTTTTTCGAACACCACGCATCGAAGTACGTCATTTAAAGCAATAAAACGCATACTTAAAATTTTGGCCATTTTTTCTGAAAAAAAACGAAAGGTTAACCCCTTTGTTGTTTTTTTGGGCCAAAAATCGAAAGTTGCAAAATGATTCCTTTCTCGACTGTTTCTGATGTATTTCGATGAGAAAATCACATTGGCGCAGTCGATTCGCGCGTAAGTATGATATTTTACATTTTATCGAGGGTTCTCTTGGATTTCATCAAATTACCACTTGCATGGTTTAGATCAAATTTTTAGTGTCTTGTCGAAGCTTGCCCCAGTTCTGTTCGTGTTTTTCGAACACCACGCATCGAAGTACGTCATTTAAAGCAATAAAACGCATACTTAAAATTTTGGCCATTTTTTCTGAAAAAAAAACGAAAGCCCTTTGTTGTTTTTTTGGGCCAAAAATCGAAAGTTGCAAAATGATTCCTTTCTCGACTGTTTCTGATGTATTTCGATGAGAAAATCACATTGGCGCAGTCGATTCGCGCGTAAGTATGATATTTTACATTTTATCGAGGGTTCTCTTGGATTTCATCAAATTACCACTTGCATGGTTTAGATCAAATTTTTAGTGTCTTGTCGAAGCTTGCCCCAGTTCTGTTCGTGTTTTTCGAACACCACGCATCGAAGTACGTCATTTAAAGCAATAAAACGCATACTTAAAATTTTGGCCATTTTTTCTGAAAAAAAACGAAAGGTTAACCCCTTTGTTGTTTTTTTGGGCCAAAAATCGAAAGTTGCAAAATGATTCCTTTCTCGACTGTTTCTGATGTATTTCGATGAGAAAATCACATTGGCGCAGTCGATTCGCGCGTAAGTATGATATTTTACATTTTATCGAGGGTTCTCTTGGACTTCATCATATTACCACTTGCATGGTTTAGATCAAATTTTTAGTG
Source organism: Podabrus alpinus (assembly GCA_932274525.1). Classification (NCBI taxonomy): domain Eukaryota; kingdom Metazoa; phylum Arthropoda; class Insecta; order Coleoptera; family Cantharidae; genus Podabrus; species Podabrus alpinus. Next base: position 1,706,680 of record OW026457.1, on the reverse strand, counting down.
TCTTGTCGAAGCTTGCCCCAGTTCTGTTCGTGTTTTTCGAACACCACGCATCGAAGTACGTCATTTAAAGCAATAAAACGCATACTTAAAATATTGGCCATTTTTTCTGAAAAAAAACGAAAGGTTAACCCCTTTGTTGTTTTTTTGGGCCAAAAATCGAAAGTTGCAAAATGATTCCTTTCTCGACTGTTTCTGATGTATTTCGATGAGAAAATCACATTGGCGCAGTCGATTCGCGCGTAAGTATGATATTTTACATTTTATCGAGGGTTCTCTTGGACTTCATCATATTACCACTTGCATGGTTTAGATCAAATTTTTAGTGTCTTGTCGAAGCTTGCCCCAGTTCTGTTCGTGTTTTTCGAACACCACGCATCGAAGTACGTCATTTAAAGCAATAAAACGCATACTTAAAATATTGGCCATTTTTTCTGAAAAAAAACGAAAGGTTAACCCCTTTGTTGTTTTTTTGGGCCAAAAATCGAAAGTTGCAAAATGATTCCTTTCTCGACTGTTTCTGATGTATTTCGATGAGAAAATCACATTGGCGCAGTCGATTCGCGCGTAAGTATGATATTTTACATTTTATCGAGGGTTCTCTTGGACTTCATCATATTACCACTTGCATGGTTTAGATCAAATTTTTAGTGTCTTGTCGAAGCTTGCCCCAGTTCTGTTCGTGTTTTTCGAACACCACGCATCGAAGTACGTCATTTAAAGCAATAAAACGCATACTTAAAATTTTGGACATTTTTTCTGAAAAAAAACGAAAGGTTAACCCCTTTGTTGTTTTTTTGGGCCAAAAATCGAAAGTTGCAAAATGATTCCTTTCTCGACTGTTTCTGATGTATTTCGATGAGAAAATCACATTGGCGCAGTCGATTCGCGCGTAAGTATGATATTTTACATTTTATCGAGGGTTCTCTTGGACTTCATCATATTACCACTTGCATGGTTTAGATCAAATTTTTAGTGTCTTGTCGAAGCTTGCCCCAGTTCTGTTCGTGTTTTTCGAACACCACGCATCGAAGTACGTCATTTAAAGCAATAAAACGCATACTTAAAATTTTGGACATTTTTTCTGAAAAAAAACGAAAGGTTAACCCCTTTGTTGTTTTTTTGGGCCAAAAATCGAAAGTTGCAAAATGATTCCTTTCTCGACTGTTTCTGATGTATTTCGATGAGAAAATCACATTGGCGCAGTCGATTCGCGCGTAAGTATGATATTTTACATTTTATCGAGGGTTCTCTTGGACTTCATCAAATTACCACTTGCATGGTTTAGATCAAATTTTTAGTGTCTTGTCGAAGCTTGCCCCAGTTCTGTTCGTGTTTTTCGAACACCACGCATCGAAGTACGTCATTTAAAGCAATAAAACGCATACTTAAAATTTTGGCCATTTTTTCTGAAAAAAAACGAAAGGTTAACCCCTTTGTTGTTTTTTTGGGCCAAAAATCGAAAGTTGCAAAATGATTCCTTTCTCGACTGTTTCTGATGTATTTCGATGAGAAAATCACATTGGCGCAGTCGATTCGCGCGTAAGTATGATATTTTACATTTTATCGAGGGTTCTCTTGGATTTCATCAAATTACCACTTGCATGGTTTAGATCAAATTTTTAGTGTCTTGTCGAAGCTTGCCCCAGTTCTGTTCGTGTTTTTCGAACACCACGCATCGAAGTACGTCATTTAAAGCAATAAAACGCATACTTAAAATTTTGGCCATTTTTTCTGAAAAAAAAACGAAAGCCCTTTGTTGTTTTTTTGGGCCAAAAATCGAAAGTTGCAAAATGATTCCTTTCTCGACTGTTTCTGATGTATTTCGATGAGAAAAACACATTGGCGCAGTCGATTCGCGCGTAAGTATGATATTTTACATTTTATCGAGGGTTCTCTTGGACTTCATCATATTACCACTTGCATGGTTTAGATCAAATTTTTAGTGTCTTATCGAAGCTTGCCCCAGGTCTGTTCGTGTTTTTCGAACACCACGCATCGAAGTACGTCATTTAAAGCAATAAAACGCATACTTAAAATTTTGGCCATTTTTTCTGAAAAAAAACGAAAGGTTAACCCCTTTGTTGTTTTTTTGGGCCAAAAATCGAAAGTTGCAAAATGATTCCTTTCTCGACTGTTTCTGATGTATTTCGATGAGAAAATCACATTGGCGCAGTCGATTCGCGCGTAAGTATGATATTTTACATTTTATCGAGGGTTCTCTTGGATTTCATCAAATTACCACTTGCATGGTTTAGATCAAATTTTTAGTGTCTTGTCGAAGCTTGCCCCAGTTCTGTTCGTGTTTTTCGAACACCACGCATCGAAGTACGTCATTTAAAGCAATAAAACGCATACTTAAAATTTTGGCCATTTTTTCTGAAAAAAAAACGAAAGCCCTTTGTTGTTTTTTTGGGCCAAAAATCGAAAGTTGCAAAATGATTCCTTTCTCGACTGTTTCTGATGTATTTCGATGAGAAAATCACATTGGCGCAGTCGATTCGTGCGTAAGTATGATATTTTACATTTTATCGAGGGTTCTCTTGGATTTCATCAAATTACCACTTGCATGGTTTAGATCAAATTTTTAGTGTCTTGTCGAAGCTTGCCCCAGTTCTGTTCGTGTTTTTCGAACACCACGCATCGAAGTACGTCATTTAAAGCAATAAAACGCATACTTAAAATTTTGGCCATTTTTTCTGAAAAAAAACGAAAGGTTAACCCCTTTGTTGTTTTTTTGGGCCAAAAATCGAAAGTTGCAAAATGATTCCTTTCTCGACTGTTTCTGATGTATTTCGATGAGAAAATCACATTGGCGCAGTCGATTCGCGCGTAAGTATGATATTTTACATTTTATCGAGGGTTCTCTTGGACTTCATCAAATTACCACTTGCATGGTTTAGATCAAATTTTTAGTGTCTTGTCGAAGCTTGCCCCAGTTCTGTTCGTGTTTTTCGAACACCACGCATCGAAGTACGTCATTTAAAGCAATAAAACGCATACTTAAAATTTTGGCCATTTTTTCTGAAAAAAAACGAAAGGTTAAACCCCTTTGTTGTTTTTTTGGGCCAAAAATCGAAAGTTGCAAAATGATTCCTTTCTCGACTGTTTCTGATGTATTTCGATGAGAAAATCACATTGGCGCAGTCGATTCGCGCGTAAGTATGATATTTTACATTTTATCGAGGGTTCTCTTGGACTTCATCATATTACCACTTGCATGGTTTAGATCAAATTTTTAGTGTCTTGTCGAAGCTTGCCCCAGTTCTGTTCGTGTTTTTCGAACACCACGCATCGAAGTACGTCATTTAAAGCAATAAAACGCATACTTAAAATTTTGGCCATTTTTTCTGAAAAAAAACGAAAGCCCTTTGTTGTTTTTTTGGGCCAAAAATCGAAAGTTGCAAAATGATTCCTTTCTCGACTGTTTCTGATGTATTTCGATGAGAAAATCACATTGGCGCAGTCGATTCGCGCGTAAGTATGATATTTTACATTTTATCGAGGGTTCTCTTGGATTTCATCAAATTACCACTTGCATGGTTTAGATCAAATTTTTAGTGTCTTGTCGAAGCTTGCCCCAGTTCTGTTCGTGTTTTTCGAACACCACGCATCGAAGTACGTCATTTAAAGCAATAAAACGCATACTTAAAATTTTGGCCATTTTTTCTGAAAAAAAACGAAAGGTTAACCCCTTTGTTGTTTTTTTGGGCCAAAAATCGAAAGTTGCAAAATGATTCCTTTCTCGACTGTTTCTGATGTATTTCGATGAGAAAATCACATTGGCGCAGTCGATTCGCGCGTAAGTATGATATTTTACATTTTATCGAGGGTTCTCTTGGACTTCATCAAATTACCACTTGCATGGTTTAGATCAAATTTTTAGTGTCTTGTCGAAGCTTGCCCCAGTTCTGTTCGTGTTTTTCGAACACCACGCATCGAAGTACGTCATTTAAAGCAATAAAACGCATACTTAAAATTTTGGCCATTTTTTCTGAAAAAAAACGAAAGGTTAAACCCCTTTGTTGTTTTTTTGGGCCAAAAATCGAAAGTTGCAAAATGATTCCTTTCTCGACTGTTTCTGATGTATTTCGATGAGAAAATCACATTGGCGCAGTCGATTCGCGCGTAAGTATGATATTTTACATTTTATCGAGGGTTCTCTTGGACTTCATCATATTACCACTTGCATGGTTTAGATCAAATTTTTAGTGTCTTGTCGAAGCTTGCCCCAGTTCTGTTCGTGTTTTTCGAACACCACGCATCGAAGTACGTCATTTAAAGCAATAAAACGCATACTTAAAATTTTGGCCATTTTTTCTGAAAAAAAACGAAAGGTTAACCCCTTTGTTGTTTTTTTGGGCCAAAAATCGAAAGTTGCAAAATGATTCCTTTCTCGACTGTTTCTGATGTATTTCGATGAGAAAATCACATTGGCGCAGTCGATTCGCGCGTAAGTATGATATTTTACATTTTATCGAGGGTTCTCTTGGACTTCATCATATTACCACTTGCATGGTTTAGATCAAATTTTTAGTGTCTTGTCGAAGCTTGCCCCAGTTCTGTTCGTGTTTTTCGAACACCACGCATCGAAGTACGTCATTTAAAGCAATAAAACGCATACTTAAAATTTTGGACATTTTTTCTGAAAAAAAACGAAAGGTTAACCCCTTTGTTGTTTTTTTGGGCCAAAAATCGAAAGTTGCAAAATGATTCCTTTCTCGACTGTTTCTGATGTATTTCGATGAGAAAATCACATTGGCGCAGTCGATTCGCGCGTAAGTATGATATTTTACATTTTATCGAGGGTTCTCTTGGACTTCATCATATTACCACTTGCATGGTTTAGATCAAATTTTTAGTGTCTTGTCGAAGCTTGCCCCAGTTCTGTTCGTGTTTTTCGAACACCACGCATCGAAGTACGTCATTTAAAGCAATAAAACGCATACTTAAAATTTTGGACATTTTTTCTGAAAAAAAACGAAAGGTTAACCCCTTTGTTGTTTTTTTGGGCCAAAAATCGAAAGTTGCAAAATGATTCCTTTCTCGACTGTTTCTGATGTATTTCGATGAGAAAATCACATTGGCGCAGTCGATTCGCGCGTAAGTATGATATTTTACATTTTATCGAGGGTTCTCTTGGACTTCATCAAATTACCACTTGCATGGTTTAGATCAAATTTTTAGTGTCTTGTCGAAGCTTGCCCCAGTTCTGTTCGTGTTTTTCGAACACCACGCATCGAAGTACGTCATTTAAAGCAATAAAACGCATACTTAAAATTTTGGCCATTTTTTCTGAAAAAAAACGAAAGGTTAACCCCTTTGTTGTTTTTTTGGGCCAAAAATCGAAAGTTGCAAAATGATTCCTTTCTCGACTGTTTCTGATGTATTTCGATGAGAAAATCACATTGGCGCAGTCGATTCGCGCGTAAGTATGATATTTTACATTTTATCGAGGGTTCTCTTGGATTTCATCAAATTACCACTTGCATGGTTTAGATCAAATTTTTAGTGTCTTGTCGAAGCTTGCCCCAGTTCTGTTCGTGTTTTTCGAACACCACGCATCGAAGTACGTCATTTAAAGCAATAAAACGCATACTTAAAATTTTGGCCATTTTTTCTGAAAAAATAACGAAAGCCCTTTGTTGTTTTTTTGGGCCAAAAATCGAAAGTTGCAAAATGATTCCTTTCTCGACTGTTTCTGATGTATTTCGATGAGAAAAACACATTGGCGCAGTCGATTCGCGCGTAAGTATGATATTTTACATTTTATCGAGGGTTCTCTTGGACTTCATCATATTACCACTTGCATGGTTTAGATCAAATTTTTAGTGTCTTATCGAAGCTTGCCCCAGGTCTGTTCGTGTTTTTCGAACACCACGCATCGAAGTACGTCATTTAAAGCAATAAAACGCATACTTAAAATTTTGGCCATTTTTTCTGAAAAAAAACGAAAGGTTAACCCCTTTGTTGTTTTTTTGGGCCAAAAATCGAAAGTTGCAAAATGATTCCTTTCTCGACTGTTTCTGATGTATTTCGATGAGAAAATCACATTGGCGCAGTCGATTCGCGCGTAAGTATGATATTTTACATTTTATCGAGGGTTCTCTTGGATTTCATCAAATTACCACTTGCATGGTTTAGATCAAATTTTTAGTGTCTTGTCGAAGCTTGCCCCAGTTCTGTTCGTGTTTTTCGAACACCACGCATCGAAGTACGTCATTTAAAGCAATAAAACGCATACTTAAAATTTTGGCCATTTTTTCTGAAAAAAAACGAAAGCCCTTTGTTGTTTTTTTGGGCCAAAAATCGAAAGTTGCAAAATGATTCCTTTCTCGACTGTTTCTGATGTATTTCGATGAGAAAATCACATTGGCGCAGTCGATTCGCGCGTAAGTATGATATTTTACATTTTATCGAGGGTTCTCTTGGATTTCATCAAATTACCACTTGCATGGTTTAGATCAAATTTTTAGTGTCTTGTCGAAGCTTGCCCCAGTTCTGTTCGTGTTTTTCGAACACCACGCATCGAAGTACGTCATTTAAAGCAATAAAACGCATACTTAAAATTTTGGCCATTTTTTCTGAAAAAAAACGAAAGGTTAACCCCTTTGTTGTTTTTTTGGGCCAAAAATCGAAAGTTGCAAAATGATTCCTTTCTCGACTGTTTCTGATGTATTTCGATGAGAAAATCACATTGGCGCAGTCGATTCGCGCGTAAGTATGATATTTTACATTTTATCGAGGGTTCTCTTGGACTTCATCAAATTACCACTTGCATGGTTTAGATCAAATTTTTAGTGTCTTGTCGAAGCTTGCCCCAGTTCTGTTCGTGTTTTTCGAACACCACGCATCGAAGTACGTCATTTAAAGCAATAAAACGCATACTTAAAATTTTGGCCATTTTTTCTGAAAAAAAACGAAAGGTTAACCCCTTTGTTGTTTTTTTGGGCCAAAAATCGAAAGTTGCAAAATGATTCCTTTCTCGACTGTTTCTGATGTATTTCGATGAGAAAATCACATTGGCGCAGTCGATTCGCGCGTAAGTATGATATTTTACATTTTATCGATGGTTCTCTTGGACTTCATCAAATTACCACTTGCATGGTTTAGATCAAATTTTTAGTGTCTTGTCGAAGCTTGCCCCAGTTCTGTTCGTGTTTTTCGAACACCACGCATCGAAGTACGTCATTTAAAGCAATAAAACGCATACTTAAAATTTTGGCCATTTTTTCTGAAAAAAAACGAAAGGTTAACCCCTTTGTTGTTTTTTTGGGCCAAAAATCGAAAGTTGCAAAATGATTCCTTTCTCGACTGTTTCTGATGTATTTCGATGAGAAAATCACATTGGCGCAGTCGATTCGCGCGTAAGTATGATATTTTACATTTTATCGAGGGTTCTCTTGGACTTCATCATATTACCACTTGCATGGTTTAGATCAAATTTTTAGTGTCTTGTCGAAGCTTGCCCCAGTTCTGTTCGTGTTTTTCGAACACCACGCATCGAAGTACGTCATTTAAAGCAATAAAACGCATACTTAAAATTTTGGCCATTTTTTCTGAAAAAAAACGAAAGGTTAACCCCTTTGTTGTTTTTTTGGGCCAAAAATCGAAAGTTGCAAAATGATTCCTTTCTCGACTGTTTCTGATGTATTTCGATGAGAAAATCACATTGGCGCAGTCGATTCGCGCGTAAGTATGATATTTTACATTTTATCGAGGGTTCTCTTGGACTTCATCATATTACCACTTGCATGGTTTAGATCAAATTTTTAGTGTCTTGTCGAAGCTTGCCCCAGTTCTGTTCGTGTTTTTCGAACACCACGCATCGAAGTACGTCATTTAAAGCAATAAAACGCATACTTAAAATTTTGGCCATTTTTTCTGAAAAAAAACGAAAGCCCTTTGTTGTTTTTTTGGGCCAAAAATCGAAAGTTGCAAAATGATTCCTTTCTCGACTGTTTCTGATGTATTTCGATGAGAAAATCACATTGGCGCAGTCGATTCGCGCGTAAGTATGATATTTTACATTTTATCGAGGGTTCTCTTGGACTTCATCATATTACCACTTGCATGGTTTAGATCAAATTTTTAGTGTCTTGTCGAAGCTTGCCCCAGTTCTGTTCGTGTTTTTCGAACACCACGCATCGAAGTACGTCATTTAAAGCAATAAAACGCATACTTAAAATTTTGGCCATTTTTTCTGAAAAAAAACGAAAGCCCTTTGTTGTTTTTTTGGGCCAAAAATCGAAAGTTGCAAAATGATTCCTTTCTCGACTGTTTCTGATGTATTTCGATGAGAAAATCACATTGGCGCAGTCGATTCGCGCGTAAGTATGATATTTTACATTTTATCGAGGGTTCTCTTGGATTTCATCAAATTACCACTTGCATGGTTTAGATCAAATTTTTAGTGTCTTGTCGAAGCTTGCCCCAGTTCTGTTCGTGTTTTTCGAACACCACGCATCGAAGTACGTCATTTAAAGCAATAAAACGCATACTTAAAATTTTGGCCATTTTTTCTGAAAAAAAAACGAAAGCCCTTTGTTGTTTTTTTTGGGCCAAAAATCGAAAGTTGCAAAATGATTCCTTTCTCGACTGTTTCTGATGTATTTCGATGAGAAAATCACATTGGCGCAGTCGATTCGCGCGTAAGTATGATATTTTACATTTTATCGAGGGTTCTCTTGGATTTCATCAAATTACCACTTGCATGGTTTAGATCAAATTTTTAGTGTCTTGTCGAAGCTTGCCCCAGTTCTGTTCGTGTTTTTCGAACACCACGCATCGAAGTACGTCATTTAAAGCAATAAAACGCATACTTAAAATTTTGGCCATTTTTTCTGAAAAAAAACGAAAGCCCTTTGTTGTTTTTTTGGGCCAAAAATCGAAAGTTGCAAAATGATTCCTTTCTCGACTGTTTCTGATGTATTTCGATGAGAAAATCACATTGGCGCAGTCGATTCGCGCGTAAGTATGATATTTTACATTTTATCGAGGGTTCTCTTGGATTTCATCAAATTACCACTTGCATGGTTTAGATCAAATTTTTAGTGTCTTGTCGAAGCTTGCCCCAGTTCTGTTCGTGTTTTTCGAACACCACGCATCGAAGTACGTCATTTAAAGCAATAAAACGCATACTTAAAATTTTGGCCATTTTTTCTGAAAAAAAACGAAAGCCCTTTGTTGTTTTTTTGGGCCAAAAATCGAAAGTTGCAAAATGATTCCTTTCTCGACTGTTTCTGATGTATTTCGATGAGAAAATCACATTGGCGCAGTCGATTCGCGCGTAAGTATGATATTTTACATTTTATCGAGGGTTCTCTTGGATTTCATCAAATTACCACTTGCATGGTTTAGATCAAATTTTTAGTGTCTTGTCGAAGCTTGCCCCAGTTCTGTTCGTGTTTTTCGAACACCACGCATCGAAGTACGTCATTTAAAGCAATAAAACGCATACTTAAAATTTTGGCCATTTTTTCTGAAAAAAAACGAAAGCCCTTTGTTGTTTTTTTGGGCCAAAAATCGAAAGTTGCAAAATGATTCCTTTCTCGACTGTTTCTGATGTATTTCGATGAGAAAATCACATTGGCGCAGTCGATTCGCGCGTAAGTATGATATTTTACATTTTATCGAGGGTTCTCTTGGATTTCATCAAATTACCACTTGCATGGTTTAGATCAAATTTTTAGTGTCTTGTCGAAGCTTGCCCCAGTTCTGTTCGTGTTTTTCGAACACCACGCATCGAAGTACGTCATTTAAAGCAAGTAAAACGCATACTTAAAATTTTGGCCATTTTTTCTGAAAAAAAACGAAAGGTTAACCCCTTTGTTGTTTTTTTGGGCCAAAAATCGAAAGTTGCAAAATGATTCCTTTCTCGACTGTTTCTGATGTATTTCGATGAGGAAAATCACATTGGCGCAGTCGATTCGCGCGTAAGTATGATATTTTACATTTTATCGAGGGTTCTCTTGGACTTCATCATATTACCACTTGCATGGTTTAGATCAAATTTTTAGTGTCTTGTCGAAGCTTGCCCCAGTTCTGTTCGTGTTTTTTTCGAACACCACGCATCGAAGTACGTCATTTAAAGCAATAAAACGCATACTTAAAATTTTGGCCATTTTTCTGAAAAAAAACGAAAGCCCTTTGTTGTTTTTTTGGGCCAAAAATCGAAAGTTGCAAAATGATTCCTTTCTCGACTGTTTCTGATGTATTTCGATGAGAAAATCACATTGGCGCAGTCGATTCGCGCGTAAGTATGATATTTTACATTTTATCGAGGGTTCTCTTGATTTCATCAAATTACCACTTGCATGGTTTAGATCAAATTTTTAGTGTCTTGTCGAAGCTTGCCCCAGTTCTGTTCGTGTTTTTCGAACACCACGCATCGAAGTACGTCATTTAAAGCAATAAAACGCATACTTAAAATTTTGGCCATTTTTTCTGAAAAAAAACGAAAGGTTAACCCTTTGTTGTTTTTTTGGGCCAAAAATCGAAAGTTGCAAAATGATTCCTTTCTCGACTGTTTCTGATGTATTTCGATGAGAAAATCACATTGGCGCAGTCGATTCGCGCGTAAGTATGATATTTTACATTTTATCGAGGGTTCTCTTGGATTTCATCAAATTACCACTTGCATGGTTTAGATCAAATTTTTAGTGTCTTGTCGAAGCTTGCCCCAGTTCTGTTCGTGTTTTTCGAACACCACGCATCGAAGTACGTCATTTAAAGCAATAAAACGCATACTTAAAATTTTGGCCATTTTTTCTGAAAAAAAAACGAAAGGTTAACCCTTTGTTGTTTTTTTGGGCCAAAAATCGAAAGTTGCAAAATGATTCCTTTCTCGACTGTTTCTGATGTATTTCGATGAGAAAATCACATTGGCGCAGTCGATTCGCGCGTAAGTATGATATTTTACATTTTATCGAGGGTTCTCTTGGATTTCATCAAATTACCACTTGCATGGTTTAGATCAAATTTTTAGTGTCTTGTCGAAGCTTGCCCAGTTCTGTTCGTGTTTTTCGAACACCACGCATCGAAGTACGTCATTTAAAGCAATAAAACGCATACTTAAAATTTTGGCCATTTTTTCTGAAAAAAAACGAAAGGTTAACCCTTTGTTGTTTTTTTGGGCCAAAAATCGAAAGTTGCAAAATGATTCCTTTCTCGACTGTTTCTGATGTATTTCGATGAGAAAATCACATTGGCGCAGTCGATTCGCGCGTAAGTATGATATTTTACATTTTATCGAGGGTTCTCTTGGATTTCATCAAATTACCACTTGCATGGTTTAGATCAAATTTTTAGTGTCTTGTCGAAGCTTGCCCCAGTTCTGTTCGTGTTTTTCGAACACCACGCATCGAAGTACGTCATTTAAAGCTATAAAACGCATACTTAAAATTTTGGCCATTTTTTCTGAAAAAAAAACGAAAGGTTAACCCTTTGTTGTTTTTTTGGGCCAAAAATCGAAAGTTGCAAAATGATTCCTTTCTCGACTGTTTCTGATGTATTTCGATGAGAAAATCACATTGGCGCAGTCGATTCGCGCGTAAGTATGATATTTTACATTTTATCGAGGGTTCTCTTGGATTTCATCAAATTACCACTTGCATGGTTTAGATCAAATTTTTAGTGTCTTGTCGAAGCTTGCCCCAGTTTCTGTTCGTGTTTTCGAACACCACGCATCGAAGTACGTCATTTAAAGCTATAAAACGCATACTTAAAATTTTGGCCATTTATTCTGAAAAAAAACGAAAGGTTAACCCCTTTGTTGTTTTTTTGGGCCAAAAATCGAAAGTTGCAAAATGATTCCTTTCTCGACTGTTTCTGATGTATTTCGATGAGAAAATCACATTGGAGCAGTCGATTCGCGCGTAAGTATGATATTTTACATTTTATCGAGGGTTCTCTTGGATTTCATCAAATTACCACTTGCATGGTTTAGATCAAATTTTTAGTGTCTTGTCGAAGCTTGCCCCAGTTCTGTTCGTGTTTTTCGAACACCACGCATCGAAGTGCGTCATTTAAAGCAATAAAACGCATACTTAAAATTTTGGCCATTTTTTCTGAAAAAAAACGAAAGGTTAACCCTTTGTTGTTTTTTTGGGCCAAAAATCGAAAGTTGCAAAATGATTCCTTTCTCGACTGTTTCTGATGTATTTCGATGAGAAAATCACATTGGCGCAGTCGATTCGCGCGTAAGTATGATATTTTACATTTTATCGAGGGTTCTCTTGGATTTCATCAAATTACCACTTGCATGGTTTAGATCAAATTTTTAGTGTCTTGTCGAAGCTTGCCCCAGTTCTGTTCGTGTTTTTCGAACACCACGCATCGAAGTACGTCATTTAAAGCAATAAAACGCATACTTAAAATTTTGGCCATTTTTTCTGAAAAAAAACGAAAGGTTAACCCTTTGTTGTTTTTTTGGGCCAAAAATCGAAAGTTGCAAAATGATTCCTTTCTCGACTGTTTCTGATGTATTTCGATGAGAAAATCACATTGGCGCAGTCGATTCGCGCGTAAGTATGATATTTTACATTTTATCGAGGGTTCTCTTGGATTTCATCAAATTACCACTTGCATGGTTTAGATCAAATTTTTAGTGTCTTGTCGAAGCTTGCCCCAGTTCTGTTCGTGTTTTTCGAACACCACGCATCGAAGTACGTCATTTAAAGCAATAAAACGCATACTTAAAATTTTGGCCATTTTTTCTGAAAAAAAACGAAAGGTTAACCCTTTGTTGTTTTTTTTGGGCCAAAAATCGAAAGTTGCAAAATGATTCCTTTCTCGACTGTTTCTGATGTATTTCGATGAGAAAATCACATTGGCGCAGTCGATTCGCGCGTAAGTATGATATTTACATTTTATCGAGGGTTCTCTTGGATTTCATCAAATTACCACTTGCATGGTTAAGATCAAATTTTTAGTGTCTTGTCGAAGCTTGCCCCAGTTCTGTTCGTGTTTTTCGAACACCACGCATCGAAGTACGTCATTTAAAGCAATAAAACGCATACTTAAAATTTTGGCCCAATTTTTCTGAAAAAAACTAAAGGTTTAACCCTTTGTTGTTTTTTTGGGCCAAAAAATCGAAAGTTGCAAAATGATTCCTTTCTCGACTGTTTCTGATGTATTTCGATGAGAAAATCACATTGGCGCAGTCGATTCGCGCGTAAGTATGATATTTTACATTTTATCGAGGGTTCTCTTGGATTTCATCAAATTACCACTTGCATGGTTTAGATCAAATTTTTAGTGTCTTGTCGAAGCTTGCCCAGTTCTGTTCGTGTTTTTCGAACACCACGCATCGAAGTACGTCATTTAAAGCAATAAAACGCATACTTAAAATTTTGGCCATTTTTTCTGAAAAAAAAACGAAAGCCCTTTGTTGTTTTTTTGGGCCAAAAATCGAAAGTTGCAAAATGATTCCTTTCTCGACTGTTTCTGATCTATTTCGATGAGAAAATCACATTGGCGCAGTCGATTCGCGCGTAAGTATGATATTTTACATTTTATCGAGGGTTCTCTTGGATTTCATCAAATTACCACTTGCATGGTTTAGATCAAATTTTTAGTGTCTTGTCGAAGCTTGCCCCAGTTCTGTTCGTGTTTTTTCGAACACCACGCATCGAAGTACGTCATTTAAAGCAATAAAACGCATACTTAAAATTTTGGCCATTTTTTCTGAAAAAAAAACGAAAGCCCCTTTGTTGTTTTTTTGGGCCAAAAATCGAAAGTTGCAAATGATTCCTTTCTCGACTGTTTCTGATGTATTTCGATGAGAAAATCACATTGGCGCAGTCGATTCGCGCGTAAGTATGATATTTTACATTTTATCGAGGGTTCTCTTGGATTTCATCAAATTACCACTTGCATGGTTTAGATCAAATTTTTAGTGTCTTGTCGAAGCTTGCCCCAGTTTCTGTTCGTGTTTTTCGAACACCACGCATCGAAGTACGTCATTTAAAGCAATAAAACGCAATACTTAAAATTTTGGCCATTTATTCTGAAAAAAAACGAAAGGTTAACCCCTTTGTTGTTTTTTTGGGCCAAAAATCGAAAGTTGCAAAATGATTCCTTTCTCGACTGTTTCTGATGTATTTCGATGAGAAAATCACATTGGCGCAGTCGATTCGCGCGTAAGTATGATATTTTACATTTTATCGAGGGTTCTCTTGGATTTCATCAAATTACCACTTGCATGGTTTAGATCAAATTTTTAGTGTCTTGTCGAAGCTTGCCCCAGTTCTGTTCGTGTTTTTCGAACACCACGCATCGAAGTACGTCATTTAAAGCAATAAAACGCATACTTAAAATTTTGGCCATTTTTTCTGAAAAAAAACGAAAGCCCTTTGTTGTTTTTTTGGGCCAAAAATCGAAAGTTGCAAAATGATTCCTTTCTCGACTGTTTCTGATGTATTTCGATGAGAAAATCACATTGGCGCAGTCGATTCGCGCGTAAGTATGATATTTTACATTTTATCGAGGGTTCTCTTGGATTTCATCAAATTACCACTTGCATGGTTTAGATCAAATTTTTAGTGTCTTGTCGAAGCTTGCCCCAGTTCTGTTCGTGTTTTTCGAACACCACGCATCGAAGTACGTCATTTAAAGCAATAAAACGCATACTTAAAATTTTGGCCAATTTTTCTGAAAAAAAACGAAAGGTTAACCCCTTTGTTGTTTTTTTGGGCCAAAAATCGAAAGTTGCAAAATGATTCCTTTCTCGACTGTTTCTGATGTATTTCGATGAGAAAATCACATTGGCGCAGTCGATTCGCGCGTAAGTATGATATTTTACATTTTATCGAGGGTTCTCTTGGATTTCATCAAATTACCACTTGCATGGTTTAGATCAAATTTTTAGTGTCTTGTCGAAGCTTGCCCCAGTTCTGTTCGTGTTTTTCGAACACCACGCATCGAAGTACGTCATTTAAAGCAATAAAACGCATACTTAAAATTTTGGCCATTTATTCTGAAAAAAAACGAAAGGTTAACCCCTTTGTTGTTTTTTTGGGCCAAAAATCGAAAGTTGCAAAATGATTCCTTTCTCGACTGTTTCTGATGTATTTCGATGAGAAAATCACATTGGCGCAGTCGATTCGCGCGTAAGTATGATATTTTACATTTTATCGAGGGTTCTCTTGGATTTCATCAAATTACCACTTGCATGGTTTAGATCAAATTTTTAGTGTCTTGTCGAAGCTTGCCCCAGTTCTGTTCGTGTTTTTCGAACACCACGCATCGAAGTACGTCATTTAAAGCAATAAAACGCATACTTAAAATTTTGGCCAATTTTTCTGAAAAAAAACGAAAGGTTCCCCTTTGTTGTTTTTTTGGGCCAAAAATCGAAAGTTGCAAAATGATTCCTTTCTCGACTGTTTCTGATGTATTTCGATGAGAAAATCACATTGGCGCAGTCGATTCGCGCGTAAGTATGATATTTTACATTTTATCGAGGGTTCTCTTGGATTTCATCAAATTACCACTTGCATGGTTTAGATCAAATTTTTAGTGTCTTGTCGAAGCTTGCCCCAGTTCTGTTCGTGTTTTTCGAACACCACGCATCGAAGTACGTCATTTAAAGCAATAAAACGCATACTTAAAATTTTGGCCAATTTTTCTGAAAAAAAACGAAAGGTTCCCCTTTGTTGTTTTTTTGGGCCAAAAATCGAAAGTTGCAAAATGATTCCTTTCTCGACTGTTTCTGATGTATTTCGATGAGAAAATCACATTGGCGCAGTCGATTCGCGCGTAAGTATGATATTTTACATTTTATCGAGGGTTCTCTTGGATTTCATCAAATTACCACTTGCATGGTTTAGATCAAATTTTTAGTGTCTTGTCGAAGCTTGCCCCAGTTCTGTTCGTGTTTTTCGAACACCACGCATCGAAGTACGTCATTTAAAGCAATAAAACGCATACTTAAAATTTTGGCCAATTTTTCTGAAAAAAAACGAAAGGTTCCCCTTTGTTGTTTTTTTGGGCCAAAAATCGAAAGTTGCAAAATGATTCCTTTCTCGACTGTTTCTGATGTATTTCGATGAGAAAATCACATTGGCGCAGTCGATTCGCGCGTAAGTATGATATTTTACATTTTATCGAGGGTTCTCTTGGATTTCATCAAATTACCACTTGCATGGTTTAGATCAAATTTTTAGTGTCTTGTCGAAGCTTGCCCCAGTTCTGTTCGTGTTTTTCGAACACCACGCATCGAAGTACGTCATTTAAAGCAATAAAACGCATACTTAAAATTTTGGCCATTTATTCTGAAAAAAAACGAAAGGTTAACCCCTTTGTTGTTTTTTTGGGCCAAAAATCGAAAGTTGCAAAATGATTCCTTTCTCGACTGTTTCTGATGTATTTCGATGAGAAAATTACATTGGCGCAGTCGATTCGCGCGTAAGTATGATATTTTACATTTTATCGAGGGTTCTCTTGGATTTCATCAAATTACCACTTGCATGGTTTAGATCAAATTTTTAGTGTCTTGTCGAAGCTTGCCCCAGTTCTGTTCGTGTTTTTCGAACACCACGCATCGAAGTACGTCATTTAAAGCAATAAAACGCATACTTAAAATTTTGGCCATTTTTTCTGAAAAAAAACGAAAGCCCTTTGTTGTTTTTTTGGGCCAAAAATCGAAAGTTGCAAAATGATTCCTTTCTCGACTGTTTCTGATGTATTTCGATGAGAAAATCACATTGGCGCAGTCGATTCGCGCGTAAGTATGATATTTTACATTTTATCGAGGGTTCTCTTGGATTTCATCAAATTACCACTTGCATGGTTTAGATCAAATTTTTAGTGTCTTGTCGAAGCTTGCCCCAGTTCTGTTCGTGTTTTTCGAACACCACGCATCGAAGTACGTCATTTAAAGCAATAAAACGCATACTTAAAATTTTGGCCATTTATTCTGAAAAAAAACGATAACCCCTTTGTTGTTTTTTTGGGCCAAAAATCGAAAGTTGCAAAATGATTCCTTTCTCGACTGTTTCTGATGTATTTCGATGAGAAAATTACATTGGCGCAGTCGATTCGCGCGTAAGTATGATATTTTACATTTTATCGAGGGTTCTCTTGGATTTCATCAAATTACCACTTGCATGGTTTAGATCAAATTTTTAGTGTCTTGTCGAAGCTTGCCCCAGTTCTGTTCGTGTTTTTCGAACACCACGCATCGAAGTACGTCATTTAAAGCAATAAAACGCATACTTAAAATTTTGGCCATTTTTTCTGAAAAAAAACGAAAGGTTAACCCTTTGTTGTTTTTTTGGGCCAAAAATCGAAAGTTGCAAAATGATTCCTTTCTCGACTGTTTCTGATGTATTTCGATGAGAAAATCACATTGGCGCAGTCGATTCGCGCGTAAGTATGATATTTTACATTTTATCGAGGGTTCTCTTGGATTTCATCAAATTACCACTTGCATGGTTTAGATCAAATTTTTAGTGTCTTGTCGAAGCTTGCCCCAGTTCTGTTCGTGTTTTTCGAACACCACGCATCGAAGTACGTCATTTAAAGCAATAAAACGCATACTTAAAATTTTGGCCATTTTTTTCTGAAAAAAAACGAAAGGTTAACCCTTTGTTGTTTTTTTGGGCCAAAAATCGAAAGTTGCAAAATGATTCCTTTCTCGACTGTTTCTGATGTATTTCGATGAGAAAATCACATTGGCGCAGTCGATTCGCGCGTAAGTATGATATTTTACATTTTATCGAGGGTTCTCTTGGATTTCATCAAATTACCACTTGCATGGTTTAGATCAAATTTTTAGTGTCTTGTCGAAGCTTGCCCCAGTTCTGTTCGTGTTTTTCGAACACCACGCATCGAAGTACGTCATTTAAAGCAATAAAACGCATACTTAAAATTTTGGCCATTTTTTCTGAAAAAAAACGAAAGGTTAACCCTTTGTTGTTTTTTTGGGCCAAAAATCGAAAGTTGCAAAATGATTCCTTTCTCGACTGTTTCTGATGTATTTCGATGAGAAAATCACATTGGCGCAGTCGATTCGCGCGTAAGTATGATATTTTACATTTTATCGAGGGTTCTCTTGGATTTCATCAAATTGAATGTGGTATTGGGGTTATGCTGCAGAGGTAGCACCTTTTACCAAGACGGTCACATCGAGCGTCGACGACGGGAGATGGTCTTTGGTAACTGGTCCTCGCGGGATACCCAACTGTCACTTATGGCTCCACGTGCCATACTTCGGGTAACTGCATTGACCTGCAGGCTAGACTAGGTGAGGGTAACCAGATAAGGTAAATCTTGATGGAGGACAGCAGTAGCCATCAGTACTATTATGGTGATGCAGAAAAGGAATGACCTTGGCATGGATCACAATTAGATTTCTTCAGGCGCAACTGTATCAGTAAGAACGGCTGAAGTACTGCGGTGTAGAAAGGCAGGGGAATCTACTACACTACTTTTTCCCAAGAGCATTATGAACATGTTGTCTTTGAATAGTGTTTTGTCTGGCGATCCGGCTAATCCCCGGCGCTCTTCTGCGTCCGGGGCGAAGAGTGTGAAATTGGCTACTGGGCATATGAATATGGAACACTGGGTACCACATGGGAAATCGGCGACCAGTGATGATGGTGATGGACTGAAACAGCGAAATACGATGAAGGGAAGATCAATAACTCGCATAGCGACTTGGAATGTTCGCGGCTTGCGACAGATTGGAAAACTGGCAACAGTTATCAATGAACAGGTGAGATACGGCATAACTATTGCTGGACTGTCGGAGACTCACTGGCATCAGTCGGGGCATTTACAAAGTAATGACTTTACAATATTTCATTCGGGACCAGATACAAGTAGAAGGGGGGTTGCCCTGCTCATATCCCACAAGATTGACAAAGCCGTTTTGGGATATAATCCAATAAGTGACCGAATCATATCTATTCGCATTAATGCTACACCTTGCATTCTTAACATCTTTCAAATATATGCCCCAACTATGAACGCTACTGATGCGGAACTTGATGAATTTTACGGCACACTTGGAACAGCTATCTCAAAAATATCTAACAATGAAATAGTTATAGTCATGGGCGATTTTAATGCCAAAATAGGCTGCACAAAACATGATGATCATATTCGAGACGTGGTTAGCAAATATGGAATGGGGACCCGAAACAGTAATCTGCCGTCCTACGCTAAGAAGCAGTATCTCCAAAATCGTTGTTGTCAAAAAACTGCTTCCTAGCGTAGGACGGCAGTAATGGAGACAAACTTGTTCAATTCTGCATAGACAACGCTTTCACTATTACTAATACCAACTTTCAAAATTATGTCCGTAAGTTATTCACGTGGACTTCCCCTAACAAAGTGGTAAAAAACCAAATTGATTACATCTTGATTAGAAGAAGATGGCGTAGTTCTGTCAGCAACGCAAAAACCCTTCCTGGAGCCGACTGCAACTCGGACCACAAGTTGCTTTCTTGCATGTTTCGCATTAAACTAAAAGTCAGTGCAAAGCGCAAGAGCATGCAAAGGTATAAGATCACGGACCCACCGAGCTTAACCAAGAAGATAGAAGAATTGACAAATGCTATACCTGATCCAAGTACTATGAATGATCCTAATGATCTATGGATCAAAATGAAGAACTCTATATTGGAAGCTATCAAAATGATACCTAAACCTAGAAATATAATGAAACGGAAGCATTGGATTAGCGAATTCACATTTAGCATTATAGAAAAAAGAAGAAAACTGATGGCTCTGGGTTTAAACACAGAACAGGAAAGGGTTGCATACAATAAACTAACAAGCGAAATACAACGAAATTGTAAAAGAGATAAGAACAACTACCTCAACAACATCTGCACAGAAATTCAGAGACACGCTGATGTTTTGGATACTCGAGAAGTATTTATAAAGATTAAGGAAATTACCAGGACCTTCAAACCTAAAAACTGGGCAGTAAATGACGAGAATAATGCTCTAATGACAAACTTTAGTGACGTCCTTGAAACCTGGCGACGATACTGTGAGAAACTCTATTCTGATAGAGGCTATAACGATGTGGAAGATACCACAGCCTACACTTGTGAACCAGAAATATTACTGACCGAGGTACAGCATGTTGTCTCTAGACTGGCCCTGAATAAGTCTCCTGGTCTGGACCTGATTGATGCAGAAATTATCAGAATTCTGCCTGATAACAGTATTAAGCTGATACATAAAATATGTGATTGTATCTGGAAGACAACTTTGTGGCCTAAAGATTGGACTACTTCAATAACCATCCCTCTCCACAAAAAGGGCCCCACCAACAATTGTGACAATTTTCGCCTACTCGCTCTTGTTACACATGCAAGTAAAATAATGCTATACATTATACTGTCAAGACTCCAACCATATATCTCCAACCAAATAGCACCTGAGCAAGCGGGTTTTGTCAAAGGAAGAGGTACCCGCGAACAGATCCTTAACACTAGACAACTAATCGAAAAGACTAGAGAGTACTATATCCCAATGTACTTATGCTTCGTCGACTATCAGAAAGCTTTCGACAACGTGAGGTGGCATCTGCTCTGGCCCATAATGATCAATATGGGTGTTCCCCATCATATTGTTGCGGTGATAAGGAATTTGTACTATAATTATACATCGGTTGTACGGCTGGAAAGTTCTTATTCTTCCGACTATCAAATTCAAAAAGGAGTCAGACAGGGTTGCGTTTTGTCCCCTCAGCTTTTCAACTTATACACGGAGTATATAATGAGAATAGTACTGGATGGATGGGAGGGTGGTGTTTCGATTGGGGGAGTAAAGATTGCCAATCTGCGCTATGCCGACGATACATTAATTATTGCCAACAGTGAACAGGAACTCCTGACCATCTTACAAAGACTGGAAAGTTATCAGCTCAAAACACGGTCTTCTTATTAATAAAAATAAAACTAAGGTAATGATAGTCGACAGGGGCAACCAAAACCACCAACAAATATGTCGAATAGGTAGTTACGAGGTTGTCGACAAGTTTGTCTACCTCGGTGCCGTCTTAACTAACTATGGAGGGTGCGAAGACGAGATACGCAGAAGAATCCAGCTTGGAAGGACATCCATAACTCGGCTATTAAAAATATGGAAAAACAGAAACGTCACTACCAGCACGAAAATAAACCTTGTCCAAACACTGGTGTTTTCTGTTTTCAGATACGCATGTGAAAGTTGGACTGTTCGTGCTTCAGATCGGCAGCGCATCGATGCTTTCGAGATGTGGTGCTGGCGGAAAATGCTTAGAGTATCTTGGACTGAACATAGAACCAACGTATCCATACTAGCTGAAATAAAACCTAATAGCGGTTGTATACAGCTGTCTATGGCACCATACTCAGATTCTTTGGCCACATTACCCGAAGCGACAAGTTAGAAAAACTGATGGTTCAGGGAAAACCTGAAGGCAAGAGAAGGCGCGGTAGATCCCCTAAGCGCTGGTTAGATACCGTTGAGGTGCTCCTGGACACAGACGTTGAGCATGCCGTCCGATTCTAACGGCTCTAACGGCTCGGTTAGACAGCATGGCATTATCACTACGCGTCTGTCAAGACGGATAGACTGGAGGAGGAGGATTTTTTCTATAACTATATTAACCATGTTCTTTAGTGTGTAGCACACGAAAATTTTTTTTGGCTGGGGCTACTTATTGCACAGTCGCACCGTTCCATATTTTTCAAATTGGTGACCCCAGCAAAACTCATACACCGACAGGTCGAAAACAAATTTATAGGAAATAGCACGCCCGATTTCAACTAAAATGAACAATAAAAATAACAGTTAACAAGTCAACTGCATGCGCATCGTAATTTAAGTAGTCTCGAGTTCGAATCCAGATCGAGGAGCACATTTTCGACCACAATCACGTTATAAGCTGCGGGAGGTTAATCACATTTTGTATTTTAATAAATTTATCTAAACTTTTAATAATCGCCCAACTGTGTGTTGCAATATTGAATCAAGCAGTCGATTTGTTTAAACTGTGACAAGGTTCGTTATCACTCGTTCAGCAAGTGGTAAAATTTATCAATGTTTTCTTAAAATATCTCGAGTCATTCTCGTCGAGCTGATAAGTTACATTACAGTTCACGTACGGATCAGCTAAAGTTTAAATGTAATCTAGGTTTTAGAAGTGAAATTGTTCAGTAGTGCAATTAAATTATTTGAGTGTTATTGTGGCCTTTAAATTGGAAAAATCAAAAAATGGAAAATTACACGTCCGATAGCAGCGATGCCGATAACGACAATAAAATATTGGATTTCACTCATTTAATGTTAAATTGCGAGACAATGAACAACAATTTAAATGTAATTGTGGACGACGATAAGACATTTAAAGAAATCGAGGTTGCGGTATTACATCACAACATATTATACAATTTACCTACAAATTTATTCAAATTAAGAAATTTACAAACTTTAGACGTGAGCTCCACAAATTTAACCGTATTACCCGACATCTTCAAATATTGCCCCATTGCCACACTCATAGCCAAAAACAACAATCTCACCGACGATTCGCTGCCGAAATCCTTCACGCCGAGCACCAAAGTGAGAGAACTCAATTTTAGCGGTAATATGTTGGTCAATTTTCCAGAACAAATTTTCGAATTCGCTAATTTAAAGTATCTTTACTTGGGATCGAACCGGATTTCGATCATTTCGAGAAATATTGGAAGGTTAAAGAGGTTAGTAGAAAACCAAACAATTCTTAGAATGTATACATTTAACATATTTTCTTTTTGTTTCAGTCTTAATATTTTGGCGATGGGTGGGAACGATTTGAGAGAGGTCCCGACGATCGTGGGGGAGCTGAAAACACTGCAAGCTTTAATTTTATGCGACAACAAAATAGAAAGTTTACCGTCCACCATAGCAAATTTAAAACAACTAAAATCGTTACAGCTGCACAAAAATTACCTAAGGACTTTGCCTCCGGCGATAATCAAACTGGAACATTTAACGGAAGTAAGTACCTACCTTAAGAAGTCGACGAGGTTCTAAATTTTGTTTTTTTTTGATCTAGTTAAGTTTGCGCGATAATCCTCTGGTTGTGCGTTTCGTTAGCGACATGACTCTCAATCCTGGAAGTCTTTTGGAGCTGGCAGCACGAGCAGTCACGATACAGAACATACAAGTTGGGCCTGAAGACGTTCCAGAAACTTTATTGACGTACCTGGATAGCGGTCACCGATGTGTTAATAATCAGTGCAAAGGTGAGACAAAAATAGACCTTTGAATTTCCACGAACATTCAATTTTTCTGCCCAAACAGAATTGAGTTATCATTTTTTGTTATGGAATTATGCGACAGTATTGATTGGAACGGAAAAATTCGGTGATGAAAATGCAACGTCGTTATTTTTAACTTTATTGGCCATAGCACCGAAACTATCGAGTTTTAAGTATTAATCGTTCAATGCTTTTTTAAGGAGCACGAAATTATCTACAAATTTGATTAGAATCCTTTATTGTCTAGAATCAACGGCTTTCAAGTTATAGATTACATTAAGCAAAATATTTTAAAAATAAGATAGGACATTTTTTTTGTTATTTTGCAAGCCCTTCTGTTTCTATAAACAAAAAAGGTGATGTGACCATCGAAATGACTTTCCAAACAGAAGTAAATTTTGTTAATTATATTTTTGAATGCTTGAAAAAACCCTCTCGGTTTATTTTATTGGGGGTTTGTAGACTGCGCCCAATGGTTGAAGGGTCTCATAATCTGGCATGCAGTTTGCGCCGGGTTCGATTAGGGAAAGTATGTAGATTGCGCCGATGGTCAATTAGTAACCTTTTTGGGTAACGACGGAGTGAAAATCCCATTAGAGGATTAATGGGATCTCGTAAGAATAACATGTATGAAAGGTTATCGTTTTCACATTATTTTTTGTTTTATTCGATTTTTTGGGGATGATACGTAAAAGTTTACTGCCGCATACCGCAACTATACTTTTAAAAGCTACATATATCCAGGATTTCTAGGATCCCGGTTGCGGTGGATTAATATTCCTCAAGTATGTTTAGCCCAAGTAACCATTAGCCACGTTAGCCCAACCTAACCTACGGGCCTTCCGCTCCGCTCCATTAGGCCTTCCGGGCGGTTTTGACAATGGAATTATCTCCAAATCGAATGCACACCTAAAAAATCGAAAATTACACCACATTTATGGTGGGCGTGGCCGACACTTTTCCGTTAATACACGGGTAGTTTACGATTTTTTTGCTAATATTTTTTACTAAATCTACTAATCACACCCTCAGCTTTCCGAACATCAAAGAAATTTTCAATTTCCGGATGAAAAATCCGCACTCATTCGGACCGGGTACCGCTAATGCACTAGGTGAGCCAGCTGCTATGTGACATTTATCTCCTGGTATGAAATGTTGGCGATTTTCGCACTTTTTTCGATTCTTCGTTAATGTTTTACGCTTGCAACGGCGTCAGAGTCACATTCGGACCGAAAAATGCCCAAAAAGCCCGAAAATAACGCCAATTTCTGTTAAATTTTCTGGGGGGGGGGGGCTAATTTTAACAATCGAAATACCGCCGAAAAACCGTGTGAAATTCCATTTACCACAAATTTTATTTGCTTAATCAACTATTCAGACCTTCAGTTTACAGCATCTCTATAGGAAAATTTCAATTTTCGGTTGGATACGTGCGCTCGCCTATTTAATAATCTTATTTACAATAATAACCCCATTATGCCTTAGTAATACTTTTAAACCCCTCAGGTACACCATCGGCGCAGTCTACATATTTCCATTTTATTCGTCCCCCCCCCCCCTCCAAACAATTTACTTAAATAAACTTTCCACTTCTATTTTGGTCCAATGATAAGACAGAGGTTTTAGGAAAGTTGATTCCAAGCCCGCGTTCTTCTTCATTTCCCTTTAACTGACTGGGAAACCGGTAAAAATATCAACGCGACAATTATCAAATTTATTTAAATTGAAAAGAAAAATTTCCACTGATAAAATTAATTTACATATTCGGGGGGGGGGGGAGATTCCGTTACGTTACCATGGAAACGGTGATTCTGACATACCATGCGAATTTTATAGAAGATCTTCAGAGGTTCCCAACGAAAAATCGACATTACACGACCGGCGGGTCTGGGGGGTATGGAATACCCCAGGTACACTTGCCATTATTCAGAACCATCAAAATTTATTATTTTTCGTTCGTAATCCGGGAGGAGGGGGAACAGCAGGTGATATTTTTCATAACTATCCCAGTACCGTTCTTCTTAATAGCGAGGGACGTAACAGTGAAAGTTTTTTCATAATAAATTAAGTGTACCTGGGGGGTATTCCAGATTCCGTTACGTTACCATGGAAACGGTGATTCTGACATACCATGCGTATTTTATAGAAGATCTTCAGAGGTTCCCAAGGATAAAAATCAACATTACACGACCGGGTGGTCTGGGGGGTATGAAATACCCCCCAGGTACACTTGCTATTATTTAGAACCATCAAAATTTATTATTTTTTGTTCGTAATCCGGGAGGAGGGGGACAGCAGCTGATATTTTTCATAACTATCCCAGTGCCGTTCTTCTTAATACCGAGGGACGTAAAAGTGAAAATTTTTTTCGTAATAAATTAAGTGTACCTGGGGGGTATTCCAGATTCCGTTACGTTACCAAGGAAATGGTGATTCTGACATACCATGCGTATTTTATAGAAGATCTTCAGAGGTTCCCAACGATAAAAATCGATATTATACGACCGGGGGGTCTGGGGGGTATGGAATACCCCCCAGGTACACTTGCCATTATTCAGAACCATCAAAATTTATTATTTTTCGTTCGTAATCCGGAAGGAGGGGGACAGCAGGTGATATTTTTCATAACTATCACAGTACCGTTCTTCTTAATTCCGTGGGACGTAAAAGTGAAAGTTGTTTTTCGCAATAAATTAAGTGTACCTGGGGGTATTCCATACCTCCGGGCAGCCTAAATGAGTTCCTGATAAGCATCCATTTGTTTTCATTACTCTAAGCCGACGCCGAAGCAAGGGTGAGGCGTCAGGTGCCATCGCAATGGGGGCGCTAAACCTCGACAAAACCCAATAAATAATAGTTTAAAATTTTCAAAATGATAAGATTCTTTGAGGGGGGGGGGGGCATATATTCAAATTTGACTGAATTCGAAAATTTGACCAGGATTTTATTTGCAACATCACCTAAAATTCCTTGTCGGCCTTTTCCGCAAGTGGGGATTTTAATTCTCTACAGTAGTTTTTCGTCTATAACTCACTTATTTTCATTTTTAGTGAAAATTATCATCAAATCAGAATTGAAGAATACAAAATTCTTTATAAAACAGATTAACAAAATTTGCTTGCATCATATTGAGTATTTTAGAAATAAAGAGAAAATCCAAAGAAATCAATTGAAAAATGGGGTCGAGTAACCTAAAGTTGACCACTCCAAATAAAATTTAAAATTTCCTATTGCAAAGAGGAAGGTTTATATAAGGTATAGTGCACTGTTAAAATTTTACATGCGAATGTATTATCAAAATTTTGAATAAATCAATTTTGAAGTTAGCCAATTTTTACATGTGAGATTCTACGCGTCGCATTCTATTGACGGTACGTGTGCATTCATATACCCTAACACTTAGAAAATTTCGCTCCGTCAGATGCTGCTCGGTCCTCGAACAGGTTAGATGTTATTGGGGGTGCTCGAGGGGGTGGTACGTAATAGATCAAAGGTAATAGTTAACTACTGCATACCTCGAAAATGATTTCAAATGCTATAAACCAGGTTTTTTAAGATCCACGTTTTCTCGAATCCCGATTTTCTTGATGGATGGCGCCTTCAAGTACGTTTAGCTTCTGCCGCGAAGCGGCGGCTGATATGAAAAACAGGTTTTTCGATGACGATAGCCGCGACAAGTCTCGAATCAATTATATAATCGCCTGGATTCATAATTACTATGATGTTACCTGCTCGAGAGTCGGGTACCAATTGCGCTCCTAACCGAGCGATCGTAACCTATATTTATAAACTCGGTTGTGGGCGTGGCCTATTCGTGCAATTTACATGTAAAATTTAGCTAAGTTCAAATTGGTTTTTTTCAAAATTTAGACTATACATTCTCATATAAAATTTTTACAGTATACTATATAAACCTTCCTCTTTGCTATAGGAAATTTTTAATTTATTTTGGGGTGGTCAACCTTAAGGTACCGCGCCCGAAAAAGGTTTTGAATAATTCTTATTCTGAATAAAAATGTCGTACATTTAAACTTCACCATCGATGGTGAACAAAACAAAATGTTGCCTTGTAGGGAATTTTCTCCTCAATTTTGGTCCAATGATGAGGATTTTATGAGAGTTGATTCTAACTCCCACGTTCTTCTTCATTTCCCTTTAACTGACTGGGAAACCGGTAAAAAATATCACGTTATCAGCGCGACAGTAGTTATTCAAATAAAGTATATTTAAATTGAAAAAGAAATTCCCACCAATAAAAATAATCTCCATATTCGGGGGGGGGGGGGATTCCGTTACGTTACCATGGAAACGGTGATTCTGACATACCAATGCGTATTTTATAGAAGATCTTCAGAAGTACCCAACGATAAACATCGATATTTAACGACCTGGGGCTCTGGGGAGTATGGAATACCCCCCAGGTACACTTGCCATTATTCAGAACCATCAAAATTTATTGGTTTTCTGGTTTATTTTATTTTCTGGTTATTATTATGGTGATGAAACCATAAAAGGCATGTTTTACTTTTCTCAGCTGTGCTGTTAATGAAAAGCAAGAGTACCTATTTGATACATTAGGATTCAATTAAGATTACGAAAATAACATGAAAGAGAATTTTACTCCTAAGTTAGTTATCCAAATTTTTTTCCCCAATTTCAATCATTTTTCGCCAATAACTCGCTTAATTTCAGTTTTACGAAAAATTCTCATCAGATCAAAAGTAAAGAGCGTAAAATTCTTTACAAAATAGAGTTTTCTACATTTTCCTGTAATAAAAATCAACTCCAGAGAGACAAAATGCGTTTTATTAAAATAAAAGTATGTAATTTCTGTTTTCATTATAATTTTTTCCATGTCATCTTCATCATCTGAAGTGAACTCGAAAATATTTATTGGATAGAGAATTTTATGCTCTTCAATTTTGGTCTGATGATAATTTTTCCGCAAAATTAAATTAAGCGAGTTACAGGCGGAAAACTAATACATTCGAGTATTTTAAGGTCGTCAACAACAAAAAGTGAAAATAGAAACCGCCGGGGGAGGGAAGATCTGGAATACACCCCTCCCACTGAAGGTGATCAAAGGCATGTGTTGTTGGCTATGGTCATATGCGAGGGGGGGGGGTAAATAAATAAAATAATCATAAATAAATTTTAATATTTTACCACCGCATGATCAAACCCCCCAGTTCGTATCTTGCACTTTGTATTGTTGACCTGAGTATTTAATTTAACAAGGATGAGTAATATTTTCAGAGCAGCACAGAAAGTTATCCAGGAATTATATTTATTATATTTTTGAATGCTTGAAAAAACCCTCTCGGTTTATTTTATTCAACCCCCCCCCCCCTCCAAGCAATTTACTTAAATAAACTCTCCTCTTCAATTTTGGTCCAATGATAAGACAGGGGATTTTAGTAAAGCTAAGTTCCAAGCCCGCGTTCTTCTTAATTTCCCTGTAACTGACTGGGAAACCGGTAAAAATATCACGTTATCAACGCGACAGTTATTCAAATATATTTAGATTGAAAAGAAAAATTCCCACCAATAAAAATAATCTCCATATTCGCGGGGATTCCGTTACATTACCAAGGAAACGGTGATTCTGACATACCATGCGTATTTTATAGAAGATCTTCAGAGGTACCCAACGATAAAACTCGATATTATACGACCGGGGGGTATGGAATACCCCCCAGGTACACTTGCTATTATTTAAAACCATCAAAATTTATTATTTTTTGTTCGTAATCCGGGAGGAGGGGGGTCAGCAGGTGATATTTTTCATAACTATCCCAGTGCCGTTCTTCTTAATACCGAGGGACGTAGAAGTGAAAGCTTTTTTCGTAATAAATTAAGCGTGCCTGGGGGGGTACTCCAGATTCCGTTACGTTACCATGAAAACGGTGATTCTGACATACCATGCGTATTTTATAGAAGATCTTCAGAGGTTCCCAACGATAAAAATCGACATTACACGACCGGGAGAATACCCCCCAGGTACACTTGCCATTATTTAGAACCATCAAAATTTATTATTTTTTGTTCGTAATCCGGGAGAAGGGGGGACAGCAGGTGATATTTTTCATAACTATCCCAGTACCGTTCTTTTTAATACCGAGGGACGTAAAAGTGAAAACTTTTTTCGTAATAAATGAAGTGTACCTGGGGTATTCCATAGCCCCCAGTCCTGGCAGCCTAATTGAGTTCCTGATAAGCATCTATTAGGTTTCATTACTCTAAGTAAGCCGGCGCCGAACCAAGGGTGAGGCGACTGAGGCCTTGCATTAGGCGCCATCACAATGGGGGCGCTAAACCTCGACAAAACCCAATAAATAATAGTTTAAAATTTTCAAAATGATAAGAATATTTTGGCATATATTCAAATTTGCCTCAGGATAATCCCATGAACGGCCTTGACCGAGAGTATTATTCCAATTATTGCTTTTAACGTATACCTACCTAAAAGTTTAAATATTATAACATCTTCTCTTCTTGTATACAAAAAATCCAAATCCTGTCCATGGTTATTCCAAAAACTGTCCAGTGCGGCCGTGAGACCTAAAATCAGTTTTCTTTGCACTCTTGAAATCGTTGAATAAAAAAGGCCACATTTTTTCTGTTACCTTGTGACTTAATAACGTTGTTGGAAATTTTTAAATTTCGTCAAAAAATCGATAGACGCACAAAAAAAACGATAAGCCACATATGTTTGCATATCTATCAATTCCCGCCTTCAAAAATTTAACAAGTGAGTTTAAAATAACTTTTTGTTTCAGGCGTTTACTTTGACAACAGAGTGGAACACATCAAGTTTGTGGACTTTTGCGGAAAATATCGGATCCCATTGTTACAATTTTTGTGCTCCTCCAAGTGTATAGAAGATAGAAAGGTGGAGGTACGACTGAACAACCAAAGCCACATGATGAAGAAGGTTTTGTTGGGTTAAAGGGAAGACCACAGAAAGTAGTGATCTGAAAATTACTTACTTTGAGAGACAAAAGAGTGAAGGTGGGGTGTGTGAGTGGTGCATAAAGTAACAAGCTTTTGTTTCTAATCCTTTTTAAATATTCATATATTGTAGTATCAATTAACATACAATAAGCATAATATTTACAGCATCATAAAACATCCATCTGAAAAAAAGAGAACAACCTAAATATATATTTTTTATAATATAATAGTTAAAACTTGCACTAAGATTATTTATTTGCATCGATCTAGCAACAAATTTATTATTACACTGTGGTTTTTTGGAAAATATACACGTTCTATTGATAGTTTTTTTCTTTCGCATCAAAAAACAACCAAATCGTCTTATATAACTTACAGTAAAAGCGGGGCATAACCGTAAATCAGCTTAATACAAGAGCATTTATATATATACAAATTTACAACAACACTTTTGTTTATTATTACATAAATAATAATTCCAATTTATTTAATTAACCTTAAAAATTATGAAAAATGTAAAATTTGGTTGTTTTAAGTGACCTCTATTAGCGCAGCCATTTATTATTACATTGTGCAGAAAATTTCAATGGTTTTAAATTATTCGATAGTCTACATTTGCTATAGTGGTGCCCTTACATCTTAAAACCTTTTTTCTTTTTAAACGTAAAAACGTAACTAAAAATCAACTTATACAGGGTGAATTCTTCCGTAATTCACTTATTTTTCAAAATAATTTTGTGTATCTGCATGAGAAGGATACACAACTTGGAATTATTTTTAATTGTACAGGGTGTTCCGTTTTTACATGGCACCGTTCAATTTGGAAATTGTCGACAATTCACCCTGTATACACTTTTTTGTACAGCTATACAAAAAACCCAAAAAAGTAAAATTGTTGGATTTTCCTAAATACAGAGAACATAACGCCATCTACAAGTAATAATAATAGCGCATTCATAGAATGCAACTAATTTTTGATATCAATTTAATCTTGTACGATCAATAATCAACATAAATAGTTGCACATCCTAAAAATAATGTTCGGGCGCGGGCGAAAATTAAAAATTTTCGTCCCGCGCCCCAATCAAACCGAAAAAAAATCGGTTGATATGTCTGACAATTGCAAATTTACTAACCTAAAAAAATCAGTCTACAATGACTTGCACACTCTCGACAATTATACACAAGGCAATTCATACAAAACAAAGTTTTTATTTCACTTATTAAACCTTAATTGTGTACTTAAAAAAATTAAATTGAGCTATAAATTATTAGTTAGGGAGCGAGTGGTGCACGATCCGACCGCGCAGCAATTTTTCGGTCGGGAACGGTCCGACCGGCCAATAACGTTTCGTTCGAGAACGGTCCAACGTACCACTTTTAGTTCAGTCGTTAAGCAATCCTTGAAAGCGTAGCAGCATCAGCTTCGATGTTAAAATTATAACTTAATATGTTTTATAATAATTATTAAAATATTAATTTATCTAGTTTTGGAATGCTTTTTTCAAGATACATAATTAATTATGTTAATTTGAATAATTATTATTGCTAGTACGAGATTGCCTAGGTTGTGCGGCCTAAAGGCCGTTTTTTACGTATATTGATTGGGAATTGAGTTAATCCAATCGTGCGCGTCAGAGCGTCTTGACATGGTTGATACAGAATAGAACCAGATGTCTTGGTTAAAAATGTACAGTTTTAGGCCAGTCATGTAGAATCACTTTGGTTGAAGTCTTCGAAAAATCACCGCGGACTAAAAAGTTATTAATGCTTATGAACAAAAAACACGACTGTTTGTTTTTTCTCAAATATCTCGAAAACTAAGCAAAATAGGGTAACAAACTATAAGTACCTTTTTTGTAGAGCATAAAATTATCTGTAATAATGATAGGAACAACATTTATCGTCAAGTCGGTCGTTTAGCTTGCACACGCCGTCAAACTTCGAAACTCAAATTCCGTCTTTTTTTTTATGTTGCCACCTAAATTTTTTTTCGGGCGTCTAGAATGAAATTAAAAATCCAAAAAAAATCACACCATCTCAGAACTTCAAAAAATACTTTTCATGGTGTTCCCAATTTTTAGACCCCTCTTTGTTTATTTTGTAGCCATGGAAACAATAAGATTCCATTTTTTGGGATAGCCTTTGTTTTTGCACTTTTTATGTCTTATCTTAACGCTTTAGAAGAATTTATGGAAGACAAAATTATAGCCCAAAAAGTGTTAATCTGTATCACAAATACAGAATTCTTTTTTTGGTTAGAATTTTGCCCCCAATAAGATTCTTCTCAAGTATGAAAACAGTAAAAAACCAAGATTACTCTAAAAATTCAATTTTTTTTGTTAGCATAGCTGCAAAATAGACAAAAAGATGTCGAAAAATTGATTACACCATGGAAAGAATTCTTTGAAGTTCTCAGATGACGTATGATTTTTTATTCCATTCAAATTACCGGCGCAACATCCAAAATTACGACTTCTAGGATTCGAGTCCCAAGTTTGAAGGCGCGTGTGCAAGCTAAACCACTGATTTGATGATAAATATTATTCATGTCATTATTGTACATAATTTTACGCTCTACAAAAAAGATACCTATAATTTGTTACCCTATCTTGCGTAGTTTTCGAGATATTTAAGAAAAACAAACTGCGTTTAAAAGCATTTCTCAGAGTTCCCCAGAAATCCTTGGTCTTGTGTGCAAAAATTTTTTACGTTCTCGAATGCACCATTATCAGCCGGTCGGACCGGTCCCAAACGAAAAATTATTGCGCGGTCGGACCGTGCAGCAGTCACTTCCAGTTAGTAATTTGCATGAACGTGCAGTTGACTAGAACAAATGAAAGTTTGGAACTTGCTAGTAACCAATCGCGACTCAAGGAATTGGCGGGAGTTTTGTTAAGGGGGTTTACTGCTCAGTTCATAGGCAAAAACTTCGAAAATTACGAATTATGGATCTGGGGATTCACAGATGTAATTACATCCAAAAAAAAACGCGGGAAACCAATTTATAAATACGTTTTTCCAGTTTTCTCCATTATCTGTCGACTTAATTACAATATTTCAATGCCATTGTATCTGGAAATGATTACACCATGAAGCTACAGATCCGTAACGACGAATTTTGTAATTAAAAAATGTAATAGTCGACCACACATTCAACACCGTCTTATAAATAAAATTTAAAATAAATTTAATAATAGTAAACATGCACACAACACAAAATAACGAATCGGATTGAAGTTAAAAAAAAATCATAATTTATTTTTTATGCAATATTAAATCATACAACAAATATTTTATATGTCAAACTAACACCGTAATTTAAAGTAGTGTTCATTATAAGAGGCATGGGCTGTAGTCAATCATTTTTTTCCTTATTAAAAGTTAAACGCTTAGAAGATGCATTTTAAAAAGCTCAATTCACTACTACCATTTTTGTATCATCTCGAGTCGCTTCTAAAGCGTAAGCAGAAGTTTTTATGCAAGTTCCACCATTATTTAAACATTCACTTGATTTTTTTATTTTTAATTAGATCTAACTACCTATAAAACCAAAGTTACATCAAATTCGGAGCGTTCCGCGTCAAAAGACGGTCAAACCCCCTCAAATAATTTATTTTAAAAGAAACGGACGAGTCTTTTTTGTCCGTCTTGTGTTTGAAAACAATGCTGACTCGAAAAAGTTGTGGTTAATAATTTATAAAAATTAAAAAGAGTGATGTACACGAAAAAAAAAAGTGTAAAATAAAAAGGAATTTTGTCAAGTCTAATTTTTTTGTTTTTCGAGATAAAATTGATAGGGAAGTTAGTTTTAAAACAAGGCATTGTTACATACAAAATGCCGACTATGAACAAAATTGATTCTGTACACAATGCACTATAATAATTAATTCTATAGTACAGCTGTCCCAATTAACAATCTCACACGAATCGTGTTACTAAAAATACATTTAAACAGCAATGAAAATAAGTCGATTATTTTCTATTCTCTTTTATAATAAAAGATACGTGCGACTTACATCATAGCTGATCTATTATTACACTACCTATGCTAAGCCCGAAGCAGCTCCTTGCGATGGAGCTTTCAGCGCGTCATTTTCGTCTGTCGCGCCTGATGTACTACCGCCATCTTGTGGACTACTTGTCTCTTGAGCTCCTCGGGGAATTAATATGGAATTTAAGCTAGGCTGGATATTTAACTCTGAAATTTAAAAGAAAACAACACTTTAGTATCTACATACAAATTGAGGTTATTTTCAGGTGCAATGAAGTCTTCAGTAGCGTAACCAAGAAACCTTTGGGGGGAGGGTAGCGTTTCCTTAACGTTTTGAAAGTTTTTTTTGAAAGATTTCAGTGGTCTTGATTATGCCACCGTCACTGGTAAAAAGTTAGCGAGAGAAAGACGTAAAATTGACTTTTAATCTCTTGTGAGTTTTTGCCCGCGGTTGACGCTTTGGGCAAAAACTTAATTAAGAATAAATAAAAACTAAAAATGGTTAAATTGAAATTTATAATACCATATTGACTATTAAAGGGGGAGAGGTCGAACATTTACAAAATAATTCTTATATAAAGAGGGGGGCCCTCAAAAATCTCACGACCCTTACATGGATGGAGGGGGGAGGGGAGGTAAAATCAAAGATCGTCCTTATGTAATAATTCAGTCATTCATATCATTCTTTTTCTTTAAAATTTTGTGTTCTCCCATTGAAAACAGTCACAAGTCGTCGATAATTGAGGGTCTGGGGGGTATGGAATACCCCCCGCATATGGCGATGAAACCATAAAAGCCATGTTTTACTTTTCTCATCTGTGATGTTATGAAGAGTAAGAGTATAAATTTGAAGAGTTCAATATTATCTACAAATTTGATATATCAGAATTCAATTAAGATTAAGATCAATTAAAATAACGCGTAAGAAAATTTTACTCCAAGTTCGAGTTATTCAAATTTTTTTCGCCTATAACTTGCTTAATTTCAGTTTTACGAAAAATTCTTTTACGAAAAATTCTCATCAGATCAAAAGTAAAGAGCGTAAAATTCTTTACAAAATAGAGTTCTCTACACTTTCCTGTAATAAAAATCAACTCCAGAGACAAAACGCATTAAAAAAAAAAGTAATTTCTGTTTTCATTATAATTCTTTCCATGTCATCTTCATCATCTGAAGTGAACCCTAAAATGTTTATTGGATAGAGAATTTTATGCTCTTCAATTTTGCTCTGATGATAATTTTTCCGCAAAATTAAATTAAGCGAATTACAGGCGAAAAACTACATTGGAGTATTTTAAGGTCGTCAACAACAAAAAGTGAAAATAGAAACCGCCAGGGTGGGGAGGATCTGGAATACACCCCTCCCACTGAAGGTGATCAAAGGCATGTGTTGTTGGCTATGGTCATATGCGAGGGAGGGGTAAATAAATAAAAATAATGCTAAATAAATTTTAATATTTTACCACCGTATGACCAAATGCTGGGGGGTGCGAAAGTACAACAAAAATTGCGAAAGAAATAACGACAAATAAGCACACGTGTAGGGTATGGCAATTCGATTAGACAACAATTTAGTAATTATATCAAATGCCTATTTGTAGACCACAATTCCATAGACCGGGGGGTCTGGGGGGTATGGAATACCCCCCAGGTACACGTGTACTTATTTGTCTTTTTAAAGCATTGCTTTAAAATTTTCTTTTGTTCTTATAAATTTTTCTTATGCAATTTTTGTGTACCTGGGGGGTATTCCATACCCCCCCAGACCCCCCGGTTCCTATCTTGCATTTTGTATTGTTGACCTGAGTATTTAATTTAACAAGGATGAGTAATATTTTCAGAGCAACACAGAAAGTTGTCGCAAGATTTGGTAAACAGCCAGGTAACTACAGATTACATAAAGATCTCAGAGTGTGAGGGGGGGGGGGTCACATGCAAGCCTGAATTTACTAAATATTCGTGTATATCCTGAGAGTTTTTAATTCTACCCTCCTTGGAAGTAAATAAAAATAAGGTAAATTTAAATTTTTGGTCTTTAAATTTTGTTCCCTCCCATTGAAAAAGGTCATGAGCCGCCACTGACATTTTGTCATAGGATGCACAAAAAAAAGTACCAAAAATGATCAACTGCCGTATCACGGTTTAAAATGTTATCTATGGACCACTTTTGCATCAGATGAACAGGAAAAAAAGCCCATATCAAAAACAAAAACTGTGTTTTCGGAAAAAAATCGAAAAAAAATTATGGTTCTTTTGGAGAATTGCATCTCAAAATCTATAGGGACAGGAGTAATAATTTTTATAGTTATAGTGTAACTACAAGCCCTGCAATATTGCGCGGGGAGGGGATGTTTTTAAGATTTCATGGGTAATGCAAAGAAGGGTACTTGGAAATTTAACGGTGGGGAGGGGGTAAACATAAAGCAATCTTGCTTATGAGCACAAGTCTCAAGATTAAAATATCTCTTTAAAATTACAAAAATGTATTTTTGGGCTTCTTCAGCCTCGGTCTTGTCCATTCCACGAGTTAATTAAGTTTGTTTTGAAAGATTTGAAAGAAGATACACAAAAATCTGATCACAAATCAAAAAAATGCAAAATAGAACAGTTGATTTGGCATGGACGACTCCATATACATACAATCTAATTGAAATTCACCAGCTTTCTTTTAAGTGGGCGGCTTATTTTGATAAAAACGAAGTAAAATTTTGAAAACCTAAAAGCGTGCAAAATTTGTATTAAAATTATTGAGGAAATCGTGAAATTTTGGAAAAATAATGTCCATTAAAGGACATAGGAAGTAAAAATTCAATCTCTTAATTTGAATTTTCCCGGGGGGGGGGGGGGGACGCCGATGAAAGCGGCTGAGCAAACTTTGTGACAACTTTAAAAATAGGCGAACTAGTTCAGCATCTTAAGTTCCAAATTGATAATCGCATAAACACAGGTTAATTTTCTCATCATTTACAGCTCACACCTTAATTTATTATTATTACTTCTGATTCCCTTCATAAAGACAGGCAAGATAATTTATGTTTGCACCTTTGATCTGGAATCATAGGCAGGTTACTAATTACTAACTTTTTACCAGTGAAAATCAACATTCAATTACAAATACAAAATAGCCAAATTTTATAAAAAAATTCTAATATTATATGGACGACTCAGATGTCAAGTCAAATACAATTAATTTTTTTAATTAATGAGAATTTTGCTCAAGATTACCCAGTTTCACATCTGGAACCATCCATATTTTTGACCAAAGTTTCAATTTTTACTCATATCTCGGAAACCGTTGCTCACACGTTAAAATGTAATAGAACCTAATTTGTAGAGAATTAAATTCCCTATAAAAAATGTTTTGGAAACTTTTTCGTAACTTTAATCGATTGCCAGATAACGAGAATCGAAATTACTATTTCTAGTTTTTTTGTATTTCTATAGGAAATTTCATTTAGTTTCCACAATCCAACAGTTACAAAAAAACATATAAGAGATTTTTGATAGAAAATTTACTTCTCTACAAAATCAGACTCCTTAATTTTTTTCATATCGGTAACGGTTTACAAGATATAAACAAATATACGGTTCCATACCAAAGTGGCTCTGACAATTTCAAACTTTTTTGACCAAAGTTTCAATTTTTGCTCATATCTTGGAAACCGTTGCTCAGATGTTAAAATGTAAAAGAACCTAATTTGTAGAGAATTAAATTCCCTATAAAAAATGTTTTAGACATTTTTTCGTAACTTTGATCGATCGACAGATAACGAGAACTGAAGTAACTATTAACCGAAAATTCCATTTAGTTTCCACAATCCAACAGTTACAAAAAAAATGCACAATAGATTTTTGATAGAAAATTTAATTCTCTACAAATTACGACTCCTCAATTTTTTTCATACCGGTAACGGTTTGCGAGATATACGCAAAAAGCGCAAACCGCAAAACCAAAAGCTAAAATATAAAGAGCCAATTAAAAAATGCTTACCTTGTTCGGTGAAGTTAAAAAGTGGAGGGAGCTCATTATCGTTGGGTAGGCGGGTATTAGGTTCGCGTAATTCGTTGAAAAAGGGATGTGCGCAAGCTTGAAGTGGACTAATGCGCGACGAAGGGGTATATTCTAAAAGACGAGCGACTAACTCGATGGCTTCAGGCGGCGTACGTGCACGAAAGACCTGTTGGCATAATTTATTCTGATTTACAAAAATTTTTAAATTTTCTGCTTCAATCTAAAAAAAATTTCGACTAAAAACTAAAACGCTTAAACTAAGAAAACTTTTGAGGAGGGAGAGAAAAAATATAACAGAAGGTTTAGTTTGATTTTTACACCAATCGCCAAATCGTCTGTTATCAATAATAAGCATGCCTAAAAAGCCAAAACTTACGCGAATTCTCTGGTGTTCGGTGGTACACAGAGGTAGAAACATTCGAGTCAGCAATAACTGCAAACAGACGCCCAATTTGAGATTTTGGAAGCAGTCAATTAAGCATCCAAGTGGCTCAACACAATGTGGGGTTAGTAAATTTGTTATTTTCGTGATGACAAATTTTATGATGTGAAGTGTTTTAACAAATTGGATCGTCTCTTTGAAGTATTTGCAGACAAAAGCGTAATCAACTCAATATCTTAAGTTTGTTCAATTTCAACGTTAGTAGTCTAACTATGCCGGTTCGAACCCAATTTTGATTAATCAATCTTTTTCTAACAAAGTCACTATTTACGTTTTGTTTTAAATTCTTCACTACAAACGGGCCCAGTTAAATCGAACTTAAGAAATCGAATAGTTTGCAATTTAATGAAGCTAAAGTGTGAAATAATAATGTTTAAAATAATATTAGAAAAACATACCTAAAAGGGTTAAGAGCAACGTTCCCTCTAAAACATAAAATTATATTTTGTGGCCTCTGAGCAAAGCGCGAAGGCCAACTAGAGAGAACGTTGGTGACAAGCACAGCAAAACTAAAGAAAATTAAAAAAAAAACTAGTAAAATTGTACCTGTTGCCACGGATGCGATTTAATTTGTGGAAATTTAAATTCTGTGTAGTTGGGATTCATTTCGCGAATTTGTTCCCTAGTGGGAGTGCCTAAAACTTTAATAATTTCAACTAATTGATCGACTCCAGAATCGCCAGGAAAGATGGGTTGACCAAGTAACAGTTCTGCTAAAACGCAGCCGGCGCTCCATACGTCAATCTTGGTGGTGTAATCTATGGCGCCGAAAATTAATTCGGGAGCACGGTAGTAACGACTGCAGATGTAGGATACATTCGGTTCGCCCTTCACCAAGTGCTTGGCGCTTCCAAAGTCGCACAACTTAAGCACTCCTGTTTCGGGATCCAATAGCAAATTTTGCGGCTTTATGTCTCTGTGGCAGATACCCAAAGAATGGATGTACGCCAAAGAACGGAATAGTTGATACATGTACAACTGAAACAGTTCAAATGTTAGTAACGAAGCCCGCAAGCAGCCACAAGAATTACCTTAATGAAGCTGATGGGAATTGTTTGCTTTAACTTACTGTAGTGTCGTGCAACTTTGTATACTGTTTCAGGAATATATTCTAGCACCAAATTCAGGTACACCTCATCCTTCTGCAAAAATTTTAGAACATTTTTCTAAAAATTTACCTAATTAAAAGATTTCGTCGAGGAGAAATGTTTGGAGCGATTTACAAAAAAAAAATTGCACAGCCAAATATTTTTTTTGTAGCACCTCTTCACATTTTTAGCTAAACTATCCAAAGCAACTGTTAATTACGTTATCTAAAATTTTAATATAAACCCAAATATGGCCACTGTACAAGTGCTTAATGATTTTTTTAACATTACAACTTTTATACTACTACAAAATTTATTCAATCATAAAAACTTGAAAATCGAGAAAATTTAAGAGATAGAAACAAAATCTGTTCGACGTTCAAAAATGATACGTTAGTGAGGTTAATCTACAGAATGATGCAAAAGTTAGTACAAGTAGTTAAATGTATATTGATTTTCAGGTAGTCAACTGATTTTACCCAATTCCCTTGACAAGACAATCTGATAAGCTTTATAAATGTGCAAATATTGTTTTAATAAAAAAAGTAAAGATATTAAGGTCGCCTCCCTGCAGCCTTCGCGGCGTCTGATTAAATCCAACACAAACATAAAAATGTGTTCGGCTTTGAAATCTTTGAAAAATAATAATCAATTGGTAGGCATCATCAGGCTGATTTTCCGCTAAAATATTCTCAGATTTTTTATTTATTTTTAATTTATAACTTTGTGGTTCTCCATTCGGTTTTCCCAAAAATCTATGAAAAATATTGGGGTCTGGTGTACTTGGAGGAGAGCACAAAATCACCCATTTTTGCAAAGTAGACCGAAATAATGTACCCGATGATAATTGGTAAAACAATTGAAAACAACGAATTTTATCGCTCGTTCTTGAGTGTCCGATCGTTATTAACACTTACGGCCATTTTAAGTAACCAAACTTTAAACTATTAAAATATTAAAGTTGATCAATGAGGCGCAAGAATGGATTAACAAAATACTATTAACTTATTTCTAATAAGTTGAGATTATCTAAGCTGTTTTTCTCTTCAACTATTTGGGCTTTAAAGCTATTTCCAACGGTATTTGGATTAAAAATAAATTATATGAAGCTACTGAAAAGACTAGGAATCCAAAAAAAATCGAAAGAACTTTAAAACAAACTCTGGGGTGCACAAGATAAGGGTTAAATGTATAGATAATTTATTGATCGACACTATTAAAAACTAAAAAAGATTTTAAAAAATTGTTAAAAAAGTAAATTATTAAAAATCGACGTTTTAGTCCAACCTTAAAATCGAATTGATTGTGAAAAAGGAGCTTAAAAGTTTTTTCTTACAAATTGAAACCCCCCCCCCCCCCCAGGAACATCTGGGGTTGTTAACTAATTTACTGCTATGTTTTTTATGCGTACAGTTACTATACAAAGTTTTCAACTGACACATTTCTTACACAAACAAATAATGTTAGGTACAAAATCCCTAAAATTGTTTGTTTTTTTAATCAATTTTGACTAATTTATTATGCTAATTTTTATTTTAAAAGTTTTTACAATAAACTACTTTCAGTAAAACCTGACAAAATAATACGAGTTACAAAAATACGTTGGTTCTTTAATAAATAACAAAGTTTTGATAGGAACATTTCAGTGACTTTTGAGCTCCTAAAAAATACACGTCTTTTTCTAATTAAAGACGGGATAAAAACCGAGGTATTCGTACATAATATATTATCTAAAAATCGGCGAGAAGGCCAAAATTTACGCATATAAGCGAGACGGCGAGCGCATCTAAAGGGCTCGCCACATAGCCTGTGCTGTGCTATGCTATGCTCTGTGTTAAGTCAACACAAACGTTGAACAATGGCATGGTCATGCGCAAAATGGACCATGCCATTGTTCAACGTTTGTGTTGACATAACACAGAGCATAGCATAGCACAGCACAGGCTATGTGGCGAGCCCTATACTGTCTAATCACCGAGCGTCTTACTATTCTAAAGAGGCGAGAACTGCCACAAAAGAAGAAATAAGTGCCGAATTTCACTTCTTCAAAGCCGAAGAATGTATTCTGTATGGCCCTATGACCATATACGAATATCAACCTCATTACAGTACGAAAAAGTTTAAAACGATTTATCTCAAAACTACATTTCTCAAGTCGGGCGTACATTTTCCAAACAAACTACTTGGAGGATTAACTTGATTTTTTTTAGGCATTTAGAATATATTTCAGGCTCCAGTCAGAACCTAAAATATCCTAAATATATTTAAAATTACCATTTTGCAGGCCGTGAAATATTTTGTTGTAAAAATCGAAGTTTTTTTTTAAATCCTCGCCATTTTATCATTTTTTATTTAAATTAAATTTTCGAGGTTCCAACTGGAGCCACATTAATATAGAACAAGAATTTAAAAAATTCATTTATTTCAGATAACTGGATCGGTCGGAAACGATGCGCCCGATTGGCGCGTCATTTCGAAACATGAGTTACGCGTCGATCTGTACCTTGTACAATTTTCAATAAAAAGCGTTACAAAAATTTTAGGTGTTAGTTTAAATGAGAATAAATAAGTATCCTAAATTTTAGCTCAATAGATGTAACAGTTTTCTCAAATTTAATTCCTAAAAATCAGCTTGAAAACGACTGTTCACAGTAACCCCCTTAATAGGCTATACTGGGGGTCCCCCCAGACCCCCCGGTTTGATAAGCATTCATTAGTCAATTTTCCACTCGGCATTGTTTTCTTAAAAATTGTTGAACTTGCATTACAAAATTCATTATTCCTCTTGGTCCAGTTCAAACCGAGGTATGAACTGGGTACATTATTTTTTGCAGAAAGCTTCAATTGTTAAAATATTAGTACCCCTCCATTAACGACCTCCCACTGACGCGCACGAAAGGATTAACGAGATTTGATTTCTTGCAATACAATAATTTATAACACACACAGAAAATAATTATAAAAATGAGTTCTGTATATTTGTATGAAAGATTCGTTTATTTTAGTTGCCAACTGAAAAGTTATGCGCACCAACATAGGGGCTGTTTTTCTGTTCAACTACTTAAGCTTTAAAGCTATTAATACGGTATGTAACATAAAAATTAAATTTTATGAAGCTGACGAAAAAAAATTCGAAATAACCGTTTTTAGAAAAAATCAAGTCGAATACCCCCCAGACCCCCCGGTTCTGCAATATTTTCATCAAGATTATGAATCATTCTTCTATTCCACTTTGTCCAGTTCAAACCGTGTATACCAGGGTTACCTTAGTATACCATCTTTTTTTAGAAAACTTTTGTTATTAAAACATTTTTTTAGGACCACTGTTCTCATCAACCGCCTGACGCGCATGAATGGATTAACGAGATTCAATTTATTACAATAATCGAATTTCGTTATATAATAAATACATGGAGATAAAATTAAGGCGTATTAAATTGGTATAACTATAACCTCACCACAAATAAACGAATATTGTCGATTCGTGTGTTCAGCGATCGTCAGAATCTCGTTAATCCATTCATGCGCGTCGCTAGCGGTAGGCAAATGAGAAAAGGTTTTTCTCTTCAACTACTTGTAACTCTAAAAATTTGTGTCCATACCCCCCCCCCCCAGACCCCGGTTCAGCAATGTTCTCATCAAGATTGTTTTATTTGCACTGCCAAATCCTATCATTCTTCTATTCCACTTTTTTCAGTTTAAACCGTGTATATGAGGGTTACCTTGGTATACCATCTCTTGTTTTTTTAGAAAACTTTTGTTATTAAAACATTTAGGACCATTGTTATCGACCGTCTCACGCGCATGAATGGATTAACGAGATTCAATTTATTGCAATAATAAAATTTCGTTATAGAACAAATAAATAGAGATAAAATTAAGGCGTATTAAATTGGTATACACTATAACCTCACCACAAATAAACGAATATTGTCGATTCGTGTGTTAAGCGATCGGCAGAATCTCGTTAATCCGTTCATGCGCGTCGTTAGTGGTGGGCCAATGAGAAAAGGGTTTTCTCTTCAACTACTTGCAACTCTAAAAATTAATTATATGAAACTTCTGAAGGCTAGCCATAAAGAAAGTCAAAATATCTTCTTTTTTTTTTAAAGAAAAAACAAGCATGGGAATTACTTGCGCCCTAACGAGATGATTTTTTATCAACACTGCTAAATCTCCCCCCCGTTTTGCTAGACATTAAGTAGGCTATTTCCTAATCTTGGCATTGTTTTAATTGCATTACCAAATTAGACAGTTTTGCTCACTAAAAGTATCTTTTTGATTTGACTTTTGGGAATAGTACCCTATCAAGTACTCGGAAATTGAAATTTCCCTATATAAATGGCTTAATATTTTGATCAAAAAAGTCATTAGCTTTAACATAAACCAAGGATCATTATGTTTTAATTGAAAAAACAACCCTAATTTAAGGGTAAAATGAATGCATAGGTTGGATTCGTGCTCTTCAACATGTTGGAGCATATGACCGAGCATTGTGCGGTGTAACCGTACATTTTGTCGTCGCATTGATAAAAAAATCGGTTCTTTTCAGAACCACAAATTTTTTCGAATTGGGGATCTATTATATGCTTGGGTTCGATACAGATGGTTGGGACGTTTTAAAAACCGCCCTAACGGGCGGTTTTTTTTAAA
The DNA here is from genome assembly GCA_932274525.1 of Podabrus alpinus. Classification (NCBI taxonomy): domain Eukaryota; kingdom Metazoa; phylum Arthropoda; class Insecta; order Coleoptera; family Cantharidae; genus Podabrus; species Podabrus alpinus. The sequence continues at coordinate 1,662,297 of OW026457.1, read as the reverse complement.
TGCTCTCTTGGGCTAAACATACTTGAAGGGCCATCCATAAAGAAAACCGGGATTCGAAAAAAACGGGATCTAAAAAACCCGAAGTGTGAAAATTGGGATTCGATACAGATGGTTGGGACGTTTTGAAAACCGCCCTTATGGGCGGTGTTTTTAAACGCTCACTTAGGCTAAACATACTTGAAGGGCCTTCCATCATGAAACCGGGATCCAAAAAATCGGGATCATAGAAAACCTGGATATAGCATTTAAAAGTGTTGCGGTATGCGGCAGTTCCCTTTTACGTATCAGCCCCAAAAAATCACATAAAAAAAAAAATTACAAAATAGTAACCTTTCATCGATGTTACTCGTACGGGAGACGTGTTGCATCTTCCGGTACGGAAATCGCTAAGTTTTAGAGTATATAGAAGCACACGTACCGTCAACAAAATGGGGAGATTCCGCAAATATTCCTCATGCGCGTCACTGAATTGTGTAAAATTTACGATTTTCAAAGTAATTTTTTTCATATTAAAAGTCTATCATCCAGAATTTTATAATTTAATTTTACTTTATAAACCTTAAACTTTACCAAACTTAATAGGAAAAAGTCAATTTTGGAATACTGGTTAGGGTACTTTAACCTGACTTTTAAAATCAGAAAATTATAAATTTAAACAATTGTTAAACGTATTAAATTGCTACTGATTTCATCGACTCCTGTTTTACGTCCATTGAAAATCTAATTAAACTGGCCTATTAGTTATTTAATTTTTTTGTCAGGAAAGCTTAAATCTTCTTAAATTGAAAAAAATTCTTAAACTGCATCTAAGCTCACTCTTAAATAATCGCCTGCGGCGCTACTTTTCTTCCTATTCCATCATTTATCTTTAAGAGATTCCTAGCCCCCCCCTCGCTTAACTGAAGTTCTGATGGGATCGCTACAGCCCTGTTTCACAGATAAATTTGATTCGTCAATAAAAATAAAACAAAAGGTTCCCCCCACCTCCCAATGGAAACCTGAAATGATGTAAACAAAACAAATCTCCCAGGGGATATCCCCCCCCCCCCCGTAAAATATTAGTTTACTTTCAACCATTGGCATCTCTATTCCGCTTTGTCGAAGTTCAAACCCACGTAATTAACCGGGCATACAATTTTTTTTTTTAGAAAATTTTCCAAACAAGCAACCTGCTAAATAATTCAAGCCGTAAATGTATGTTCCATATACTATTAGGAGAATCAATCAGCGGAATTTCCCTTAAAACTTGACTAAAAATTTATTCAACTTGTATCATTTTTATTAATGTGAAATTAATTATTATCATTACTTATTAGTGGTTTTACAAGGTAACCAACAATGGAATCTCAGTGTCACTCAAACAAAAGAAATAAGTTTTTTAAATACGGCGATTTATTTCGCAATTTTGATTTGAACCTTTAAAAATAACTTGAACTTGAAAACTCTCCTGCGGCGCCGTTCGTCGATATTAATTCTTCGTCAATTTCTTTGTAGCCTTATCCAAAATTATCAAACCTAAATGTAAGCCCGCAAAATTTTTTATTTGCCGAGTTAACAAGCGATACTTATAAAAAAAAAATTTAACAACCTAAGCAAACACAAAAAAAAATTTGTCGAAAGCTTATGGAAAAATTTGAATTTTATTGTGTTTGCATAGCTTATTAATTTTCACAAGCTAATAAGTTACATAAATTCTAGTAGGAGAAAAATAAACCCAACCTAACACGGTGGGAACCGTGTGATTTTCATCTTATAAAAATGGCCATCGAACAGAGTTCTATCCTCAAAATATTTCTCTTAATTTTGAGATGAAAAAATACCCAAGTTAATATCAAAAAAAAAAATAATAACTTGATGTAAATTTAATTAACAACAAATAATTGAGTTAGTCAAAAATAAATGTATGGAAAAATCTAAGGTATAAGCACAAAAATTTCACAGCGTAACTATTGGATAAGCAGCTAGCTATTTTGGAAAATAGGCTGCAGGTTCATACCTGCTCCTTAGTGCTTAAGAGTATGCTCATGTCACATGGAACCGCCTCGGCTCGCTACACATTTAAAACATTACAAAATTGCGCACTATGTAAAATGGCCAAAATGTTATGAGTGTGAAAATTTTCCTCCAAGTGTCTGTAACTCTATCGCAAGAAAAAAAACTACGTGAAAAACAAAATTGTGACCTTGACACAATGGGGGACTGTGTAACGGTTTTTTATTTGAATTGCGCGACGATCATAAATAATAAATTCTCGGTTTGTGTAATTCTCTATCTCTTGACGCAATTATTGACCCGTTAAAAATGACTTTACAAATTAAAATTCGCATTATTGATTAATTTCACATTTAAATTGCGCTCTACTTTATTACAATAAATTTTTACGTTAATTGAATGGAATTAGCCCTAACTGACGCAAATCGAGTGTCGTGCAATTTTTTAAATGAGCCGTACATAAACGTACTTTTCGCTTATTATTGTAAGTGTATTACAAACAATCGATATGAAAAATAATGAAAGGCTGATCGCTTTTTTCTCACCTTATCTCCACTAGAGTAAAAGAAATATTTAAGTTTAACTATGTTACAGTGTTCTAGTCGTCTCATAATTTGAAGCTCCCGATTCTGAAACAAAAGAAAGTTGTATTGGAGACATTTTTCATTATAAAATCCCCCCTCCCAAGAGTCGGGCGGCAAATTTTATGTTGACGATCACAAGGCCAATAAAATGTGAAATTTTGGGGGAGGGGAGTTTTAAAAATTTACCGCCCGGTTAAGGGGGTGACTTCTGCGCAGAACTCTTTAAACAGGTCTCTGCGCAGAAGTTGGTGTAGACGAGTATTGGAAGCCCTTACCTCGAGTGCTTCGTTACGTACCTTGAATCTCTTATCCTGGAGCACTTTTTTAATGGCAACCATTTCACCCGTGTCACATAATTTAGCTTGATAAACAACTCCAAAGCTGCCATTTCCTATTACTTTTGTGTCTGTGTACGAAACTTCTTGCGGTCGATCTGGTCCTTGTCCTGGTGTGGCTACCACTGTCGTAACTTTGCCCCCGTCCTTGCCTAAAAACAAAAATAATACTTAATAACGGTTGTGGTTTTATCTAGAGGAAGTTAAACTTGAAAGGAATTCATCTGTTAAGTAACACTTCGCCCACGTCATTATTTCGATAAGCAATGCGTTTCTGCTTTATGGTGCGTACTAAAGCGTTGAAATGTATGGAACAGGAACGAATTGTATACAGCGGTGCTTTTTCGAGAAAATAAGGTACCTGTTTGTTCTTTTGCGACAGTTACAACCGGGTCTTCGTCTTCAGGACACGGAGTTTTTACAACGCTCTCCCTTTGCATTGTCAGAGATAAATTCGAAACAACGTCGTGTCAATATTGATCACATCCAAGAACCAAATTATATACACAAAGTCGTGGGTTTTCTGAACGCAAGACCAACTAAATTCGTAAAACTTTTAAAATTGTTAGGTTAAAAATTATGTATTACTAAAAAAATGTGCATTTATCCCCAAGTACTTGACAGCCGATCCAATTCGGCCGTCTTGGATGACTTTTAAATTTTTGTTTTCGAAAATTGCAAAAACCACATGACCAGAATTATCCATTACTGGAACTCGCTCGAATTAGCACAAACGAAACGCTAATTGATAAAACATGCAGATCGGAAAGAAAAATATTATCTCCCGTTCGAGAATCACCGCATCAAAAAACTTAATTGGAGCGTTCGGACCCTACGATGAAAAATATTCTAATTATAAATATAAGGCGTTCAAGTTCCCAAAATAAGAGACCTAATTAATTACACCGCAGATTATTTTTTATGTAATCTTGTACACGCACTTAAAATCGAGTTATTTCCGAAAAAAAAACCCTCTGGCGCTGCGTAAATACAAGTCGTTGACATTCGAGGCGCAAAAAGAGTCCAACTTTCGGATTTCTAGCTTTTTTAGATCGACATCGCGTTATTTTTAACTTTTAATGGCCATAAAAGTTAGAGATAATATATAAGAACATAAAAAGAAAGAAAAGAGAAAATTTGAAATGATCGATCGGAAACAAAATAATAATTGTTATGCAATATGATGGAAGAAGAAAAACAAAAAATATATTTTGACCCATTTAAAAGCTGAAACAGCGACGGAACACGCAGGGGGTGGCTTGCGAACCTTTCAAATGGACCCCCTCCCGAGCAAAAGTCTAAAATTAAACCGAAATGGATGAGTATCGCGGTGGTGTTTTTTATGGAAAAGAAGTTGGGGCGAAGATTTCCAAAATAACAATTTAATTTATTTGCACCTTGAATTTAAAATCAATCACAATGCCACAAAGTAACCTTTTCCGTCAGATCGATAAAGTAATTTCTCTCCTCATCGCGTGACTAAAAAATATTCAAGGTACCATTTCATTAAATTTTTTAAAACTTACTATTATAAGAACGACGCCATTTCCTTAAATAATTCAAAACTTTGGCGTAAGTCGACTCCTCTTTCGTCTCTTTAATATTCGTAAAGGAACCGGCGGCTTTTGTAATGATTTTGGGTTGCGTTGGTGCAATCCCCACGTTCGAATACGAACGGTGCGTTTTCTTTGGATATCTCAGATCGTAAGCAGACACGGATCTGCCATGATTTGGACGAACAATTTCGAATTGGTCGGGAATGCGAAGTTGAGAACGTTTACAGCTACTACATCGCTTTTCCACGACTTCTATTTTCTTTTGATTGCTTACTCGATTTTCCGATAAATCGGAAGTGGTAACTTTTATCTGCGGATGTCGATCACACTCGGCGTTAGATTCCAACATTAACATTTTAAAACCGTTCCTAGGAGCCATTCTTCAAAATAAAACCACCGAGTACCAAAATCACATTTCACAACAAATATAATCACGACCAAATCACTTCCACGACACGTATCATCGCATTTCTATTTTGTTACTGATATGTCAAGTCCAAGTTATAAGTCATACAGAAATGTGTTAATTGGATATGAATACTAAAGAAAGACGAACATGCTAAGGTAAAAATAGTACGGAAAAAATGGCCTCTAACAAGCTGTCGAGAGAAATCGATTTAATGCAGGTTTTATCAATGTCAATTTTGCACTTTTCAATAAAAATATTAATTTTAAACCATATTTCATTTGACACTAATTCGTGCATACGCGGGGCGGTCCGATAGTAAAGTTACTAAGAGGACAACACCTGGAGGATCACTCAGCGCGTCCTTCTCTTCCGCTCTAAGGAAAAAAACATTAAAACCATCGTTATCTTCGCTAATTAGTAATTAGTGTTGATGCAGTTGTTAAAAAAATATTTAAATACGCAAGTTTTGTGAACAATAATAAATGTAATGCTTACTTATAACATTAACCATTTACATAATAAATCCAAAGGTCAACACGCAAAATTGTATGTCAAAATGTTATGGTGTATGATCATAATAAGTAACGTTTTGTACAAAAAGAAGCACGGAATGAGCGAATCCTAAAATTATTCGACATTTTCCTAAGGTCACGTCGATCTAATGTAGCAAAATTTGAACCAATTTCGGAAATTGTGTCTGCTGTAAAAACGATAAAATTTCAGTAACTTTCGATTAACGATAATGCAATTTGCTAATTTCTGGAGGTTACGAAATGTGCAGTGGTTTTAGCGAAACGGGGTCACTTCCAATGTCGCGCGAATCAACCATAAAAGTATTAAAATTTCTCTTCCTCCTACGCCCATCATCAATTTTCCAAGTGTCCCTGCGTGATGAAATTAAGGGTTTTCCGAATGACATTCCGCCGTGTATGTTTTATGACTTTTATCTTCACAATATGTATTAAAAAAAATTTAAGAGCGCGCTGCGGAAAGAGAGAGAGGGGATGATGTTAAAAGAAGCCTCTAATCTTTTGTAAAAATTTAAAAAACTAAACGTCGTATCAATGTAATTCTTTTTTATATTAATAAGAAAAGACTATTGAAGGCAATAACCAATTTTGAGCGCTTTAAATTAAAAGTAAATAGGTTAATTTAATTTATGAAAAAGGACAATTTTGAATTTTTATGACAACCGATCTTAATGAAACTTCGTTATTGCCTTCTGCAGATCATTATAAAGACAAAACCTGATTTTGAAGCGATTTCATCATCAATTATAGAAAACTTGTACAAAACTTGTAAATCAAAAAGTGCCCTTAGTGGAGTTTTAAACTATATAAAATCAACTTAATGCACAAAGGGTTCAAGGGTTCCCTTAGATATGGCGCAAATAATTTTTTTAAATTTTTTAAATCTCTACAAAAGATTAGAGGCTTCTTTCAACATCATATCTACTGCGTCCCTCTCTCTCTTTCCGCAGCGCGCTCTTAAATACGAGTTCTTGAGGGCGTTTATTCAAATTTGAAAAAAAAGTTCCGAGTTAACTCGGTGAGTTGCAGAACCCTTAAGAGGGTATGTTGGCCCCCTCTTCCGCCACGGGAGTCACTCTAAATAAATAAAGTTTTCTGTATCCAGTAGCGGCTCTATGGGTGGGCGACAAGAGTTTTATTACAGAAATAACGCAATTAAATGTATACCGCACGCTGTGAAGGCTGTAACTCTGCAACCGATCGATTAACAAGAAAAATGTATAACAACTTTTCTATAGACAATTTAGTTTTCTTTAATTTTAATTATTTGACATTTTGCTCCCAAGTGAACCCAAACCGAGATAATCGTAAAAATGTCTGTTTACGCGTAGTTTGCCTGTTTACACTAAGGCCCAGTTTCTGAATCTCTGATTATCCTTAATCAAAGGGTTGTTTCCATGGAAATAATTGTTTCAACACTGTGATCCATGGAAACAACCCTTTGATTAAAGATAACCAGAGATTCAGAAACTAGGAAAATAATTACGTCATTTTAAAAAGACGTGAATTTATAACCTAGATTTTAAAAGAAAAATTTACAAAGTCCTTCAGTATCAAACGAAGAAAATTTTAAAATAATACAAAAAGATTGCGAAAGAAACAACGACAAATAAGCACATGTGTATCTGGGGAGTATGGAATACCCCCAAACCCCCCGGTTTCACATCACACTTTTTAGGAAAGCAGACGTCTGCCTTTTATAACATGATTTTATGGAATGGAAAAAATCCGAATAGAAAACAATATAGTAATTATACCAAATGCCTACTTGTACACCACAATTACATAGACCGGGGGTTCTACACAAAAATTGCATAAGAAAAATTTATAAGAACAGAAGAAAAGTTTAAAGCAATGCAAAAAATGATTGCGAAAGAAACAAAGACAAATAAGTACACGTGTACCTGGGGGGTATGGAATACCCCCCCAGACCCCCCGGTATATGGAATTGTGGTCTACAAGCAGGCATTTGAGATAATTACTAAATTGTTGTCTAATCGAATTTTTCCAGTCCATTAAAAATGTGTTATAAAAGGTAGACGTCTATTTTCGGAAAAAGTGCGATGTGCAACCGGGGGGTCTGGGGGATATGGAATACCCCCCAGGTACACAAAAATTGTTTAAGAAAAATATAGAGGAAAATCTTAAAACAATTCAAAAAAGATTGCGAAAGAAATAACGACAAATAAATACAGGTGTACCTGGGCGGTATTCCATACCCCCCAGACCCCCATACCATCCATAGACCGGGGGAGTCTATGGAATTGTGGTCTACAAGAAGGCATTTGATATAATTACTAAATTGTTGACTAATCGAATTTTTCCATTCCATAAAAAATGTGTTATAAAAGGCAGACGTCTTTTTTCGGAAAAAGTGCGATGCTGACCGGGGGGTCTGGGGGGTATGGAATACCCCCCAGGTATACAAAAATTGTATAAGAAAAATTTATAAGAAAATTTTAAAGTAATGCAAAAAAGATTGCGAAAGAAACAATGACAAAAAGCACAGGTGTACCTGGGGGGTATTCCATACCCCCCAGACCCCCCGGTTTCACATAGTATTTTTTACGAAAACGACGTCTGCCTTTGATAACACGTTTTTATGGAATGAAAAAATACGAGTAGACAACAATTTAGTAATTATACCAAGTGCCTACTTATAGACCACAATTTCGTAGACCGGGGGGTCTGAGGGGTATGGAATACCCCCCAGGTGCACATAAATTATTGGAGAAACATTTATAACCTTGTATCCCTCAGTCTTGGATTATCAAAATAAAATTTGAAAACAGCGAAAATTGTACCAATTTCAACGCAAAGCTGCAAATAAAACTGCAAATCTTGAATTAATTCCCCCCATTATGCTTACATGTATTTTTTTTTATAACGTTATGCCTTTTAGTATCTATTAATCAAGAGAAGAAGTCTTGAAAACAATCGAAGAACGGTAAATCTTAAATTTCATTTCTTAAAAATTACATTTGTATGACCCCCCCCCCCGTTCTGTGGGGTCATTAGCGTTGCTGTAACAACGCGACAAATTTATCCGCGTTTGGAATTTATAGAGCTTACTCTACATAGCCCAAACTTTAAATGGGTAAGTAACTCGTCCTTTAAGAAGGAATTTTGTCAAAAAAATTTTCTCATGGATATTTTTGTGCTACTGTTGAGTGTGGCCTAACGCCGCACGGCTACATACTACAGATATGGTCGCAACCCCCATAATATAAAGCCAAGCACAATCCACCAATGGGTCGTCCACGTCTGAGGGAGAAGGGGGAGGTTGGACAAATGTGGCGTTAGCATAAAATACCCATTTTTATTACAGCCATATATGAAATTAAAAAGTAATTAATCGATTTTTTAGTTTAAAAGGTAAAGTTTGTTTTGTGACCATAGGATGTTTACGGGGGGGGGGGAATGTAACAACAAGGGAGGAAGGAAGTTGAAAAGTCGTAAAAATTGCGGACGTTTGGAATTAAAAACAGGTTTGACGTATTGCCGAAATTCTCTAGAATAATTAGGACCTTATGACCTACAATGACCAGATAGAGAGTGAATGAAAACTATATGGATTACAATAATAATTATGGTCGAGTAGGGTCGAAAAACGAATATCTAAGGCCGATATTTATCCTTACAAGTGCGGCCTTTGCACAACCATTAATTATACAACCATCAACTTTCAACAGGGGCAGACTTGAGCGTAACGTAAGTTCACTAAGGAAATTTGTCGAAAACCTTCTCGAAGGGGAATTTTTTATGCATCCCATTTACGACGATGAAAATTTATTATTAAAGAAAAATTATAACCTTATAACAAACAACTGCACTATGAAGGCTGTAACTTTGGAACCGATCAATTAACAAGAAAAAAGTATTACGTCTTTTCTATACACAATCGAGTCTGCTTTATTTTCAATAACTTGTCATTTTGCCCTAAAGTGAACCCAAACCGAGATATTCACGAATATTCATAAAAATATTTGTTTTCGCTCGGGCCGAATTCAGAGTCTTTTTCTAAAAGTTCAAATAGTGATTATAATTGTTTTCCATCTTGCCCCTAATTATATCCCCAATAGCTTTCTTATCGACTGGCCTAATATTAGAAATCCATTAGCAATTTATTGACGTACGTATTTGTTGTTCAAAGGTTAAACACAAGTTGATCACGCCCCCTTTCTTAAAAACAAAATATTTCTCTTTTCACCCACCTAAATATTTTCTTTGTCTATTTCTGCCCATCCTCTAAAATACCAAGCGCGCCGCCGCTGTTGATCTTGATTGGTTCAAAACAAAACACAAACTCCGATTAACCAATCAAAATCGTGGCGTTGCGTCACGTTACGAGGGACCATAAACAAGTGAAGCTTTGGTTTCCTCGAATGCGGTGCGGTTTTTTTTGGGGGTTATGTATTTACAGCGTTCTAAAGTAATTACTAAGTTAGAACGGCATTGTTAATAATCAATGATAATGACGTTAAAAGATGTTTATAACCAAAAAAAAACAATGACGCGAGCTTGACGGAAAATAAAATACGTACATTAATATGTTTCCTTTTTATGAAGATAATATGCTGATGACCCCCCTCCTGTTTCTAATTTTCATCAGAAGACGGCTGTCGAAAGCGTATTAACACCTCCAGTTAAAATTCCAGATAACTCACAATGAAAACGCTAATTTAAATCAAGCGTATAAAGGAATTCATTACGAAAGCCTTGTGGAGAACCTCACTCATAATTCCAAATAGGGTTGTATGGGGGTTATGAGTGAGGTTCAATCCTCAACGAGATTTTCATACTGTGAACAGATAGTCTCTAATGGTAATTCCTTTATCTCTTAGATGTTTGAATAAACTAACCAATGTAATCGTTCACGGTTCGATTAATTTCTCCGGTTAATTTTCTAAACCGTCTCCGTGCTTCGGAGGTTACGTAAAACCGTCGCTCTCCCATGGCTTAATGATTGTCACCATTACAATTAAAAACACCGAGTCACAAGCGCGTCCATAAATGAGGTTCTAAAGAATCGTTGGGTGCGTGACTGGGGGGTATGGAATACCCCCCAGCATATGACAATAAAACCGAAAAACATTACAAAGGTGGGTTATGAGGTTACTTTACTTTTTTTTGGCTTGAAAGTAACACAAGAAGTTGTCACTCTACTTGGTAAGCAGTCGGGCTGCTGCATATTAAAGTCACATTTTTACATCCCCACAGCACGAGGGTCGCATGCAAGACTCAATTTCTTAAACGTCTGAGTTTATCCCAAGAGTTATCGTTTAAAACATCTTTGGATATAAATTTATATTTTTCTTGTCCTTAAATTCTATGCCCTCCCATTGAAAAAATTTACGATCCGCAAATGGTATAAACTAGCCTTAACAACAGCATCATCGCGTTTCCAAAATTGAAAGAAGCCACAAATGTATAAAAACGAACAATCGACGATCGATTATCTGGTTCATCCTTCCAATCGCTGATATTTATTACAGCGGTCATATTTCTAGTATCAGGCAAATTTTAACCCTGATAACCTATCTAGCACGTTCGAGATAAGCTCTCGGTGATGGTCTTAGCATACGAATGCGGGGTTCGAATCGAGATTGAGAAAAAAAAATTAAAACTTCGTACAAAAAGATAAAATATAATAATAACGATCGATATCTACGTTGTTGTATAAAAGTGTGAAAAATCTCTTAGTAGAACTTCTATAACTCGTTCATATTAGAATTTCAAATTGGTTCGCTGCTGAATATTGATATTTTTCGAGTGGCTGAAAAACCCATGATGAGGCTCCAACGAAAATAAATTTCCCGAACCGAATCTATAGGGAGTTGTAGTAACGCAGAGATTCGATCTACCATTTAATACGAAATTTATAAATTATTTCTGGTACTGAAATTGCCATTCGAACCAATATAATTTGATTGATATGACGTTAACATGTATTTACAAAGAACTTGAGATAGAAAATTGTCGAAAAACCTGCCCAAACAATAAGCTATTAAAGATTAGAAGCCCAATTAATTTTCAATAAGTTAAAAATAAAGCACTAAAATGTCGATATTGATTTTATCGCCACACCGATACTTATGTATATTTTTAGACAATTATACTTAATTATTAAGAATAAATTAATTTGACCGTTTAATTTCCCACACAAAAATTCATTCGTCCGAGCATAAAAAAAATTCCATTGATTATAATCGATTAGAACTAGCCAAAGCATTACGTGAAAACAAATATTTTTCCACTTAGCGCCAAACGGTTTATTTGCAAAATTAATACCTATTGAAAAAGTGCAAAATTTTACTTAAAACAATGCATCCATTATTAAGTACTTTCTAATTTGGAACCGATCGTTTTTCGTTATAGTAATTTTTACGCCACAATTAATAATGAGTCTATTTGGAGGCACACAATAATTATCCCATCGGACTTAATTAATACGGCAATTAGTCTCGAAACTTTATAGAGCACAGTTAACGTGACTGAAACATTTCAGCTTTGAGGTAAGAGAATCTCGATTTGTTTATCTATTAGATGGTGTGTGATTGCACACTTTCAATCGTATTGAAAACGTGCAAAACTGGCAACCGCTAATTACAAATTATTACAACAATTATTATTGATAAACCGGAAATCTAGTTTCGACGTCACTAATGAGGCAATGTATATGCAGGTCAACAGATAACAAATCCAACTAAATACTTTCGTGGCGATGATTGCAGTCAATTAAATTTGTGATAGCGTTGCATTTACCTACTTAAAAATTGCATTCCGAGTTGACCGCCAATGAGGCTCTTTGAACCAATCAGGCGCGTCAGTACGAAACGTAACAAAATGTAGAACGCCGCCTTTGTTATATATTAAAAGTATTATATTTATTAATATTAAAAGTTGAGCGATAAGCAGTATTGTAATAGATAAATCCTTTTCGGTTTAGATGTAACGTTTATATTACAGATTAGGGGTTATCCAGGCGATACTCGTCTCTAATGTTAAAAATAAACCGCTTTACTATTTTAGTAGGCTACCCCCGAATTTTGAAGACCTTAACCAGCAACCCTCTAAACTAAGCCAATGGCTTTACAGATTACATCTGACAAATGCGAGGGTTAAATCAACCAAGTAGTCCGGGGAAGTTTCGAGTTAGTCTCGGGTAGTTCTAGATCCTGGGAAGTCTAAGAAAATTTTGAAAAGTCTCGGCTAGTTGGGGATTGCAAAGATAGGCTTATTTAAAGTAGTTGAAGGTTTTCTGCTGCAGTATGGAGATCAAAATGTAGTTCAATAAAATCGGGCAAACCGAGTAAGTCTTGAGCTGTTTGATTTTTAACCGTAGTTAAACTTTCAACTAGAGGCGATAATCGCTTGCAAGCGATTCTCGACTTGAAAATTTTTTGGTCCACCCCGTTCAAACCGTTAAATTTTTTCATGTCTTAATTTTCCTCACAATTACAGACCAACCTCGAATTTTGAAAACCACCCGTATAGCCGGTGCACCCGAATTGCACCACGAAACGATTAGTCCATAAATCTCTACCCGAACTGCACCACCTCCATTGTAATCTTCTAAGGTGGTTTTATTTTTAGCGGTCCTAGGGCAATGCTGGAGCTAAATAAATAATTCTTAAACAAAGCAAAATCCTTGCCCTACAAATATTCTGAAATGTGACCGGGAAGAGGGGGGGGGTGTTAGACAAATGTGACATCCGTATAAAAATCCCATTTTTGGGATTTATAAGAAAATTGTGTTGGAATATTTTTTTATGTAATATTTTGTAAGAATGTACGTTATTTATACTCCTTAAATTCCAAATGTCGTGTCAAGTTCGATGAAATGAGGGGGGGGGGGTTTCTTTGAATTGTGATCAACTGTGACAAGGATTGAAAAGTGGGAAAAATTGCGGAAGTCCCCTAAACCGTGGTAATTCAGGTAGCAGTCGTACAGTAACCCCTAAACAAGTTCATGCCTAAACTAAGCCTTACCAAAATGAACCCTTATAAGTTATTTATGATGCCATCTTAATTTTACATTTCAAAATTAAATTTTTAAACTATTTATTTAGTATTAAAATCATTATTTTCAAATACACCGTCTGAAAGATGGTCGTCCTTCCCCAAGAGATTTAAGAATTTATTTTTCGATTTAGATTGAACCTTTTTACGTTATGAATATATTTTTTATAGGTACTTAACCCCCCCCCCCCGAAAAAATTCTGAGAATAACTTTGGTATCTTAGGGCCGATAATTTCAGGGTGATCAGACGTCCCGAAATTGTCCCAATTTGACGGTAGATTTCCCGCATCCCGACCTTATATAGAGGGTATTTAAACAGGATTCCCATAAAATTTACATCCCTCGTTTTACATGGTAGTTTTTTTTTACACGTTTTCGCTTTTACAAAGTTTAAAAAAAATTTTAATTATAATTTTTATAGTATAATAAATCATTTTTTTTATATATTTTGTTCCGTTGCACTTTGTATTTAATTAATAATAAAAGAATTAATATTTTTTTTGCCTTTCAATATTTTTGTTTGATTTATGTACATACATATTGCATCAACGCAATTCTGCGTTTTTTTTCATAAATTTCGATTTAAACTGTTTTACATTCAAAAAGTTACAATTTTGATTTACACGTTTTTCTTAGGAACCAATTTACCGTGTAAATCGGGGGTGTATTCGAAGAAAAATATTATTTATGAATTTACTAAATAATTCGAAGTTTCAAAGAATTTCCTCTGGGCTACATTTTAAAATTTTCTGATTTTCCAGGCATTCCGAAACCGTGTGAAAAAATAAGCGTAATAAATTTCAGGACGAATTCTATGCATTAAAACATTAAAAATAGTTCAAATAAATGTCAATTATTCATATTATGTGTCATTGTTCGTGCTTTTATGATATAAAAAAATCAATTGCATTCATGACATGCAATTGCATCTATTTTAAATGCAAATTTATAACCACGAGAGCTCGAGTACGACTTAACCCATTATTTCTCGAATAACTCAAAACTCGAGCCCGAAAGCGTTTAGCATAAAAAGACGAACATATTTTGATATCTTACACCGTTTGTAATGATTTTGATTAGGATTATGATTTTCTCGTTTTGGGAGTTTCAGAATTTTATCAACTAAATTAATTGTCACTAAAATCAGCGAAGAAAAGAATGAATTTCTTATATCGTTCTTACCGAGTCCAGTACAGAATATTTTTAGCTTGCAAAAAATCCGGGCAAGCTGAAATTTGGAATATCGGAGTCTCCTAATGACGCCCCCCCCTCTCAAAACTATTTTTCGTCTATATTCCGCTTATTTTCTTACGTTGTAGTAAACCGAAAAATTGGCGTGAGCTTACAAAAAAAAATCGGGAAAGCTAAAATTTGGCAGTGTCTTAAAGAACTCCCAAAAGTCCTTCCATACTTGTGAGTTTTAGCCCCCCCCCCTCATTCGTTTTTCGCTTATAGCTTGGTTATTTCCAAAGAATTTCCAAGAATGCCTTGTACCAAAGAACGAAATCCAGATCTTCAGAATCTATTAGGACTTTCAGGAATAAAATGGAACCTCCAAGAATAATAGGAGACTTTCACGAATTTACAAAGAATGCATAATTTGGAGGAGACTTCCAAAGAATAAAAAATATTTGTACCTACACCAGACTGCCTTTGTAATTTGATTGAAAATAGATTTTTCCAAATTTTCGTATATTGTAATAGTAAGCAATAAAGCCGAAAAATTGGCTTGAGCTTGCAAAAAATCCGGCAAGGTTGAAATTTAGCTGGAGTGTCTTAATGAACGTCCAAAAGTCCCCTAAAATTCCATGCTGGCGTCTTGCCCAATTGGGCGTTGCCCCCCCCCCCCGAAAACGCGGTTTTAGTTTACAGCTCGGTTATTTTCAAGAATGTCCTGAGAGTCCATTAGGACTTCCAAGAATAAAATGGGACTTCCAAGAATAATTGTAGACCTGCACGAATTTGATCAGAATGGGCATCTTTTTGTCCGTTTTAAAATTTCCTTGACGATCGTTTTGGTCGCTTAGCGTAGTGTTGTTATTATTATATTTTGTCTATATAATTTTCTTTTCCTTGACGACAGTGATTTTGATTTATATCAAGGTTACGATCGTCCAGAACTGCTACAATTGAATACGGCTGAAATAAAGCCGAAACGCGTCGCCAATAGCGGTTTTGCTTAACTGCGAGCAAGTTCATCCCCCCGTAACAATTAATGTAACAACTCGAGAATAATTAAACCAAAAAACTCCATCTATATCAGAGAGTTACTTTAACTGGAAGTTAAATCTTACACTCACTAACGCCATCTTTGTGCCGCAACATACAATAGATCCTGTTGCGCTAGAGCAACTAATCGTAGCCCACTATCCGGTACGAGAGGTTGACCACTGAGAAATTTTGGTGTACAAAATTTTTGGTAATTTCTTTACAATTTTAGTCATTTCGGTCATTTCTTGATAATTTTAGCAATTTTCTTGGTAATTCATTCGCAATTGTGGCCAATTTATGTACTAATTTAATCAGATTCATAAATTACTTTGCGGATTACCGGGTGGGGGGGGGGGGGTTAAGAAATTTTAGCAATTGCTTGGTAATTTTGGTGTATATAATTTTAGCCAGTGGTCGATCCCTCGATCCGGTATAATTTTACCAAATTGAACTCACCCGCAGAGTTCTGTAATAATTTATTCACATTTTTTAACAAAATTTGATTTAATATACAGGGGGTCCCCGCGACCATGCGTCACTTTTAGACGTTAATGAAAAACTATTTTCAATTTTTTTTTAAATATCTTAAAAATAAAATTCGTCTTGTTCTCTAAAACCTCGAGACACATTTAGATAATTTATAATATTCTCATTTTCGGTTGTACAAAAATACCTTCAAAATATTGGGAAAATGATTTTTCGACGTTCGAATGGCCATAACACCGAAACTGTTCATTTTTTAGACGTAATGGTTCAGGAATTTTTTAAAGAGCGTGAAATTACCTACAAACTAAATTCTAACCTTTCATTGTCTAAAATCAACGGTTTTCGAATTATGGATCAAATTAAGTACTAAAATGTTAAAAAAAAGAAGTTTTATTTTTTTGTTTTTCTTGCAAATAAAAAGTTTAATATAAAAATGGATGCCTTTCCCGATAGCAAATTTAACGGACTTTTATTAAAAAATTTTTGACCTATAACTCGAAAGCTGTTGATTTTAGACAGCAAAGTGTTATAATCTAATTTGTAGATAGTTTCACGCTCTTTTACCAAGTATTGAACCGTTAACGCTATAAAATCAATAGTTGGGGTGCTATGACCCTGCGAAGGTAGAATTTAAAAAATTGCTTTAAAACTATTTAGGTTTTAGTGAAAGGAACCGCGAACACTTTTATATCTACGAGACAGCTTCGCTCTAATTGGTCGGATATAGGGCTGCGAGTAACGCTGAAAGTAAGATTTTCGTTTTTACCGTCTAAAATAGAGTAAATCCGGTTATGTCGTTACATAAGCAATTAGAACACATAAACGATGTTAATTAGAAAAGCCAGGAGTACCGAACACACTACGAAGCTATTCAATATTCTATTATCTCCTTTCAACAGCACTAATTGCACATGTTGTTAGATAAGTAAAACCACGATTACATACAATGTTTCATTGATAACCGTAGTAATTAAAATTACACTTATAAGTAATATAAAATTTAATTATCACACAATTGGCGAAATTCGCACACTTCAATTATTGTACTCGAGATATTATTAATACTCAACTTGGAAACAATAAAGTAAATCCGAAATTTTACATAAAAAAAATTGCGGGCGAGAAAAGCTTCAATGTGTATCCAGAAAATACAACGTGAAATAGGATTCCCGTAACAAAAAGCCTTTCAGAGAAGATCAAATTGAATAGATAATACTTTTTGAGTTAAAGTTTATGAAAGAGTAACCTGGAAAGGTAGCAATGCAGTCAATTCGAAAATAACGAAATTGAAAATGCCGTCCTATTGTGCTTGTGCAAAAAGGAAATTAAACTCGTCGGTTTTTTTCCAAAATTACCCCGAGTCGGTCCTGTCACCACGTTTTTTAAACGTCACATTTTTAATTTTTATTATAATAAAATTAATTAATTTGCAACGAGTCTTGAACATGTCATCATCGGATAGGTAGGCACTTCAAGCCACAAATTAATTTTTATTAGCCCTTAACCTCAAAATGAACGCCAATTTGAAAATTCGACAATCTGGTTACTATTGGAGTTACCCTGGTACCACATTCGACTATCGCCTTGTTGATGTGAAAATTTGCACGTTTTCGATTCCATTTTTTTCTAATAAATTTTTTCAATTATGTAACAATGTGCGATTCTCACAAATCAATCAAGAGCGTGCGTTGCATAAAAAGTTGTGAAGTAATTTCACGGAATACTCGAAAATTGTAACATTTTTTTGCTTAATTAAAGTTGACAGTTGCGAAAACGATTAGGAAGAAACAAACGAAACTTGTAAGGTCCAAGTGGGCGGGGATGTCATTTTGTAAAGTGTAAAGCAAAAGAGAATCGCTGCTAAAATTAGGGTTATCGATAGACGCCAATTTAGTTAAAAAAAAAGTTGGTGGGTAAAAAGTGCATTGTGTGTGGAGGTAGCACTCAATAGAGGAGTTAACAAGTGCAGTGAACTCGATTAAAATGAGGTGGATGTTTTTGGTATCGATAGTATCAAACCTAAATCTAATCAGTGACAGGCAACGAGGTTATCGATTTTAGTTTTCGAGTTGTACGAGCTACAATATTGGTTAAACGTCAAAAATGTTGAGAGGAGAATAAATCGAAAGCAAATAAATTGGTGGTCTATTGAACGGCTAAAAAGCAGCCATATTGAACTGCGAGGAGCCGCGCTTGTGCGACGTCACTCCAAGAACAACGAAATACAAATGAAAAACTTACTGCTAATTTTCATGCCTCCTAGTGGAGGATTGAGAGGTTGCTTGTTGCCCTCCGCAAAGGACGTCGTCCTGGGGCGTCCACTCATTTCTAAAGTCTTATAAAATCAAATATAACCGTCGAGATCATAGATCTATCACATTTCTTGATGACACCCTTCTTTTGAACCTACGACCGATATCGAAAGTCCTTTATTACAAAAGGTGGATTTTCTACGCACTTAATATCAACATTTAAACATAAAACGGTCCACTAATAACACACGCAACACTGCCGCACCGTTATAATCACAACTGCACTCAACTTAAATTATTAAATGGCATTTTAAGCCATTTTAATTCGCAATGGGCATCACCTTACCTCCTTACCATTAATTTCAGATGCTTCAGACATTAAACCGTTCGGTCGCTCTCGTGTCCAATCATAGAGCGCATTGCAACAACGAACAATTGCGAGTTCCAATATTATTCATTCAATAGCTGCGAGGTCACGGTGCTGCCATCTCACTTTTTTTTTATAAATTACCCACTGCCAGATCATCTGGTTATTGTCTCGGAATAACTAAAAACGTCATTACATTTACGTCACCCAAACATAAAAATTTTTCATTTTTAAATTAATACGTAACTTCCTTTCTGTTCGAACGAATATCAGTTATGCAATCGGAAGTTGTTTACTACCCGACTTTTTAACGTTAAATAAATTCAAATGTACAAATAATTCTAGCCAGGATATAGTCACGCGGTTAAGTCGCGGACTTCCTGTGCGGTTGCCCAAATATAGGGTGTTGTGATTTCCATTGTATACGCTTTCATGATTTTTTTCTATTCTATTTTTGCTCTTTACTACCCCACAAAGAAATTAGCAATAAGGCAATAGCTTTAATATTAAAATAAATTTTGTTTTACCAGCTCTAAACTAGCAAAAAAAAATTTCAAAAAATCACCTACGGCACATTTTACGGTTATAACCATTATTTTTACTGGTAAAGAAAATCTAACACCACAAATGTATTTAGAAGACAGAAATAATGTGACGATTACTTTTGTAAAAACCCCCCCCCTTCCCCGGTTAAACGTTAAAAAAGATTTTTTCCGAGGATCTTGGGAAAATACCACCGCTGTTCGGTAGAAATCATCTTACTATTGTACACTTCTATGAAAATTCCCTTTCGATACCAAAACGCATTATCTCATAGTTTGTTAAACGCGAGGGCATAGGCCAAAAGACTACGTAACTTCCGTTCTGTTCGAAAGAGCATCAGTTAAACAATCGGAAGTTTTGTTTACTACCCGACTTTTTAACGTTAAATAAATTTAAATGTACAAATAATTCTAGCCAGGATATAGTCACGCGGTTAAGTCGCGGACTTCCTGTGCGGTTGCCCGAATATATGAGTTTTTTTTCTATTCTATTTTTGCTCTTTACTACCCCACAAAGAAATTAGCAATAAGGCAATAGCTTTAATATTAAAATAAATTTTGTTTTACTAGCGCTAGACTAGCAAAAAAAATTTCAAAAAATCACCTACGGCACATTTTACGGTTATAACCATTATTTTTACTGGTAACGAAAATCTAACACCACAAATGTATTTAGAAGACAGAAATAATGTGACGATTACTTTTGTAAACCCCCCCCCCCTTCCCCGGTTAAACGTTAAAAAAGATTTTTTCTGAGGATCTTGAGAAAATATCACCGCTGTTCGGTAGAAATCATCTTACTATTATACAGTTCTATGAAAATTCCCTTGCGATACCAAATAGATAAACGCATTATCTCATAGTTTGTTAAACGCGAGGGCATAGGCCAAAAGATGTGGCCTTACATTTTTCATTTTAATGTTATACGTAACTTCCGTTCTGTTCGAAAGAACATCAGTTAAGCAATCGGAAGTTTTGTTTACTACCCGACTTTTTAACGTTAAATAAATTTAAACGTACAAATAATTCTAGCCAGGATATAGTCACGCGGTTAAGTCGCGGACTTCCTGTGCGGTTGCTCAAATATAGGGTCGTTTTTAATTAAATTAAAATTTATAGATCAATTTTTTTTCTATTCTATGTTTGCTCTTTACTACCCACAAACAAAATAACAATAAGGCAAACGCTTTAATATTAAAATAAATTTTGTTGTACTAGCGCTAGACTTGCAAAAAATTTATCAAAAAATCACCTACGGCACTTTTTATGGTTATTAGTTTATTACTAATTGAGCGCATTATTTTTACAGGTAAGGAAAGTCTAACACAGCAAATGCATTTAGAAGGCGGAAATAAACTGACAATTACTGCGGCAGTTTAATTACCCCCCCCCCCCTTTAAAACGTTAAAAAAGTGTTTTCCGAGGATCTTGGGAAAATACCACCGCTATTCGCTAGAAATTATGAAGGACGTGCGTTGGGGTTTATCGTATTAGTATTCTGCAGTTCTATGAAAATTCCATTCCGATATCAAATAGATAAACGCATTATCTCATAGTTTTTTAAACTACGAGATAAAAAGATGTGGCCTTACAGAACATAATAATATATCCGCACGGTGGCGAATCACAGAATTAAAACGTTTTACTAAAAAGTGAAAATTTTGATTTGTAGTCGTCGCCCCCCGTCCTCCATTTTCTTCTTTTTCAAGTGCCGTGCCTGATTTCAGACGTAGGCGACCTCTCTCCTCCATTTTAGCAAACCACAAACCTCCAACCCCAGGTGATGCGATTACCGAAATTGACTTATTTTTTACCCCCCCCCCCTCCCTTCAGAATTAGAATGAATAATTATCGGCCTACCTGGGGGGTATTGGGGGTATTCCATACCCCCCAGACCCGCCGGTCCCTGTTTGGGACCATTGAAAGAAGAGGAAGTTGACGCCATTTCTTAAAGAAATATTATACCCATTTTAGTAAGGTTTCACGTCAGCTCATGAGGGGTCTATGCACTTCTGCGATGCTAAAAGTAGAATCTGGGGGGTTCATGGAGTTCGTTACTTTTTTTCAAGGGAAGGTAGAAATTTTTCATATTTTTATTTACTTCCAAAGAAACTTAAATTAGTTAAATTAAATATTTAAGTCAACAATAAACAGCGAAAAATGTAAACCGGGGGGTCCGAGGGGTATGGAATACCCCCCAGCGTATCCAAAGGAAGTGAAAGCAGTATCATCAATTTTTTTAAATGTTTATCACCTAATGATAAGCGACCCATCAAAATGAACATGAAATTTTAATTTGATTAATAATGGATAATTATCGGCCTACCTGGCCGATCGGGATATCTGGGGGTATTCCATACCCCCCAGACCCCCCGGTCACTTCGATCTTGTTGCTCAATTATTTTTAAATTGATGTCACATCTAAACACTTAACCCTTCTTATTCAATCGTGATGTCTTTTTGACAGGAGTGTCTTGAAATTAGTGCTCCAATAAGAGCTCCAATCAAACCCATCTATTTCTTTATAACGCATCTCTTATTGGTTATTTAGAATTTTTATTTAGAAATAATTTATTTAGAAAATTATTGTCAAAACAAATTAAGAATTCTTCTTACCCCCCCCCCTCATGTTCGCATCTGGATTGTTACTAGATTCCAACGACTTGTAGATTTTATGCGTTAGATGCTTTACTGCGATTGGACGGATAATGGGCTGCGAGTAGTAATTTGTTTTATTATACTAACTTGTAATGTATTTATTATAACTTTATTATAATTTTTACTCAAGATAATGTTAATATTATTAGCTTCATGACTTTATAGTCCAGGCAAGAAGCCGAAAAAATGGTTCGAGTTATAAAATAAAATAATTAAAATCGCCCGTGGCGTCAGCTTCTGCTCTAATTGGAGATTTTAGCCTATAACGGAAAAACGCGATTTTTCGCCTATAACTCACTTAATTTAATTTTTCGTGAAAATTATCATCAGATCAAAATTAAAGAGTACGAAATTCTCTACAAAACAAAATTATCAAAATTTTCTTACGTCATACTATATCTGAAATAAAAATTAATCCCAGAAAGGCGAAATGGCGTTGTTTAAAACAATGGAAAATGATATCGATCTTGATTTGGATCTTCATCATCTCAAGTAAATTCTGAAAAACTAATTTTATAGAGAATTTGGTGCGCTTCAATTTTTATCTGATGATAATTTTCTGTAAAAAGCAAAATAAGTGAGTTATAGGGGGAGAAGCCGAAAGTGATCTTACGGGACTTTTGGGGCTCACTCAAATACTAAAAAACAAAAGTTTGTCAAAGTTAATTTTCTCGGTTTTTGCAAGCTAAAAATGCAAAAGTGGACTATTAGTGATTTCGGTGTTTTGCAAATTTTGATTTCTCTGCTCCGTAACCTCGAAAGGGTTAAGAACCACTGCTCTAGAGATGACTATCTTTCTTCACAATTTGTTTCAAAGTTAAAAATGTTTCTGAGTCGTAAAATTTCTTAAAAAGCGCCTTCGGCGCTGTAGAAGTAGTCAAAATCTTCAGGTGCGTTGCGATTCCCAATTATTAAAAAAACTAACAAAAACTGAACAACGTACATTTTGAGACCTAAAAATATTTCATTCTAGTAAAATTTTCTTTATAAATAATTTTAAGAATCGCCTTAGGCGCTCTTTGTGTTATTTTAACTTATTGTGGCGTAAATAATTTTTCTATTTGTTTTGCCATAATATAAATGACTGATAAAAGAGTTTTTCGAGTTCGAGGCTTTTCATAGTCACTTTTTTAGAAAACGGCTCAATGAATTATTCATAAATTTTGCAATTAAGTTTATAACATGGTAGTAGCTAAGAGCACAACATAAATTTTTGGTATGTTCATTTTACCTGTTTTATTACAATTTTTAGATTACAAGGGCATGAGCTATTTATTTTAAATTCAAGGTAAATTTAATATTAATTTACAAACCACGTAAAACGAATTTCAAAAATAACGAAAACGCGACCAACAATGCTGCAGGAGCGTAAATAAATAATTGGGTGAATAAAAGTAAAAAAATTGTGCGCTGATTTTTTAAAAACATAAAAATTGTTCTTTATCGTAAAATATTTTTGTTATATTATAAATAACTAATTCAAAAATATCATTGGGCGTCATTGTAACTCTTGCTGTAATTCTATAAGTACGTACTCAATTAGAAACTTTTCGAAAAATCGCCTAAGGCGCTTCTTACTGTAAACTTGACCGCTTTCATAATTTAATCTATTTGTTATTGTAAAATAATTTAAATACATTTAAAAAAATATGGCGAGCCCTTAAACTGTGCTCTCCGACGCTATTTAACATCTATGTCAGTGACATCCCGAGAACTGCAAGAACGAAGATCGCGCTATATGCAGACGACACCGCGATCCTTGCCCCCTCCCTTAATCCGGTCATGGCAATCAAATACTTGCAGGAATCGATGGACGCCCTGGAAACACGGTTCCGCACTTGGCGTATCGAGGTAAACTCGGACAAAAGCGAGGCAATCATGTTCACCTGGCGTCGACCGAGATTGGACAAGAGAGTTCAAATATTCGATGAAGAGATACCATGGACCAGCTCCGTCAAATACCTTGGTGTGACCCTCGATAGTCGATTAACTTGGGTGAAACACATCGACAAACGAGTAACTCTGGCAAGGGGTCTAATGTCTTCATTGGCCCCCCTGATAGGTTGCAAAGGGGCGATGTCGAAAGATCTCAAGGTAAGAGTCTACAAGGCGATCATCCTCCCTACCCTTACGTACGCCGCCCCCGCGTGGGCCTTCGCGAGTGAACGTCAGTTAGAGAAGCTACAAACAATTCAGAACACCTGCCTACGCAGGGCACTGGACGCGCCATGGTTTGTCACCAACCGTCAAATCCATCAGGATACAAAGACGGAACAGGTAAGTAAGATGATATACAAACTAACAGAAAAACTGTACGACCGGAGCCACGACTGCGAAAACCCTCTAGTAAACCAACTAGGGAAATACGAAATCGTCGATTTCCATAGGTTTAAGAGGCCGAAAATCATCTTGGCTCCAAGAAATACAGGATAAACTGATGGTAGCAAACAATTTCATGCGATAATTATGAGGATAACCACTTTTCTTTCAGCTTCTGGGACATAGGCATACGTCCCCTCGACGATACTAAGGGTAGGTGTTTTCACCCTGAATTTCTGGGAGCAGGTGCTTTCGCTCCATCCCCCTCGGACCTTCGATAACAGCGGCATTTTTTTTGTGAGCCCACACTTCGCATCAAGCATGGATCATGGACAACCGGGCCTCACCCGGCGGTCTGAGGATTTTTATTCTTTCTTCATTTTACTCTATTAATATCATGCCTCTCGAGGCAAAATGCGACTGGCTTCAACGCCTTTTCAGGGTTTTAACCCATATTACATCTTCAACGAGAGTTTTTATTCAATTTTTGAGCGTAGGAGGACACAAAGCTGGGCCCCGCCCAGCACGTGCTCCGCTTCGCGAACCATGCTTGCTGCTTGCTTAAACTGTGCGCAATTCACATAATAATAACAGATGGCGCCACTAAATTCGAAGGCACACGTGTTATTATTGCAAATTTATTAAATGTGTTGATTGAAAACTTATTACTAAAATTAGTAATTAAATTTAAAATAAGAAAAGTTACAGAAGTCCCCAAAATGGCATTTTGGACAAAAACACAGCAAAATAAAATGTAAACTTACTTGAAAATGAAATTCGATTTCCTAGAACAAAATAAGCACCACACTTTTCGATATTTAAATATTTTGAACTTAACCCGACGAAATCCGGAACACTACTAAAGAATAATGCAAATTTTTAACACATTAATTTGATGTTTACGTAAAGTCATTCGTCATATGTATGCGTTAACGTGTTCAGCTTACCAAAAAATATTTGTCATAATATCGATAACAAAGAAACTTGAACGAATTTTAAAAAGTAATTGAAATCAATTTGATTTAAAAATTAATGGAAAAACTGAATCAAGTAGAAAACATGCTAATTTTTGGTTTTTTTTTTCAAGGCAGACATTTTTATGAATATCTCGGTTTGGGTTTACTTTAGAGGAAAATATCAAGTAATTGAAAATAAAGCAGACTAAATTGGCTACAGAAAAGATCTTCCACTTTTTTCTTGTTAATTGATCGGTTGCAGAGTTACAGACATTAGAACGCTTGTTATAGATTAATGGTCATTTCATAATTTTATATCCTGCGTCTCCTAAAATATTTTTATGACATTATTTAAACCATTTTAGCGATTTATTAGTTTTTTCATAAAAGAAATTTCACGTGGTTTTCCCTCAGTCAGGTGACCAAATGCTGGGATCAATTTTATTACCTTTATACGGACCTCTACATAAACATCCTAATTTTTACCCTGAAAAATATAGGCAATTATCAAATTCTTTGTATCTTCACTAAAATTTAATTTTTGTGCTTAGGGGTTGTTCATAAACGACGTCCACGGCTGGGGGGGGGGAGTTGAACAAATGTGACGTTCGCATTTTTTGAGATTTTTAAGAAAATTGTGTTTGAATATCTTTTAAAGTTTGTTTAAATTCTTGTATGTTTACTTCCAATTTTTTAGTTTAAAATGTCAAGTTCGATTTTAGCCAAATGAGGGGAGGGTTTTTGATTTGTGATCATAGGACGTTCCGGGGGGAGGGTCACAATTCGAAGATTGTGACCAACTGTGACAAGAAGGAAGAGGGGTTGAAAAGTCGGAAAAAATTGCGGTGTTCCTTTATGGATGACCCCTTAGAAAGGAGCAGCACTGTGAATTTTTTTATTACTTTTAAACACAAAATAATAACCACGAGAACTCGAATATGATTTAACGCAGTTTCTCTGTACCAAATCGAAAACAGTCGAAGATGTCAAAAAATATTTAGAACAAAAAAATGTTCGTCTTTTTACGGGGAACAATTTTGGCCTCCTCAACATTTTCGATATCTTTCACCGTTTTGGAGTTATTGGGGAAGTTTTTAACTACTTCAATTATTTAACTCGAAAAATTTTAATTGATTAATTTAATTCTAACATTTAAAGCAGTTTTTCTGTAATAACTCGAAAACAGTCAACGATATCAAAAAATATTTAGAACAAAAAATGTTCGTTTTTTTACGGTGAACAATTTTGGCCTCTTGAACATTTTTGATATCTTGCACCGGTTTTGAATTATTCAAGAAAAAATGCCAAAGCATTTAGTATTTTGTTTACATCAGAAAATCTAGGAATACCAGAACATAAAGGGATAAGTCGATATTTTAATCAAAATTAGCAATTTTTTTTTCAATTGTATGGCTGTCAGGCGGCATAGTTTGAAGAAAACTAATTAGCATGGAATATTTCGATTTTATAATAAATTATGTACTTTTGCAAAATTCGATATTTTGGGTTTCCACTAAATTTCCTAATAGAAATTCTCTGACTTTCCAGGTTTCCTCTTATAATACTTTTTGGAACCTTGATAAATTTCAAAAATTAATAATGGGAATTAACTAAACGCCAGAATTGTTACAAATTTAACAAATATTGTTTATTAATTTGAAGAATGAAATTAAAATCAAAAATAAAATTTTTATATTATTAATTTGCTTTTTTAAGTTTCGAGAATTTTAATTTCCTTGACTTTCTATGACGAAATTTGTATATTTTATAAATTCCGTGCTTTTTCCAGCTTTTTTATAAGAGTGGAAACCCTGATCGAGTTCCCACTGAATATTTTAAAGCAAATTCCCTGACTTTTCCAAATTTCCTCAATTTTCCTGAAAACTAAAATTAAATTTCAAAATTGAAATTAAAATATTTCCAACAAACTTTTAATTTTCCTGACTTGTCCAAGTTTTCCATATCGGTGGGAATCCTGAATTTCCCAATACAAATTCTCTGAATTTTCCAGGTTTTCCCTTATATTACTAAAATTGAAAATTTTCGCCGACTTTTTGGAACCTTACGAAATTCTAAAAATCAATTAACTTGAATAAACAAATTAAAATCAAAAATGCAACTTTTATATTATTAAGTTGTGTTTTTAAGTTTCGAGAATTTTCCCTGCCTACAATTTTAATTTCCCTGACTTTCTATGACGAAATTTGTATATTTTAAAAAATCCGTGCCTTTTACAGGTTTTTTATAAGAGTAGAAACCCTGACAGATTCCCATTGAATATTTTAAAGCAAATTCCCTGACTATCAGATTTCCAGAATTTTCCTGAAAACAAAAATGGAAACATGATTATATAAATCCACTGCACGACACCACCATAAAAAAAAACTTCGAAATTAAAAGATTTTCCTGACCAGTTTTAATTTTCCTGACTTTTCCATGAGTGGGAACCCTGGGAAATAAGAATATTTTACCTTTATGACAATGGGGAGTGGGGGGGGGGGCGATTTTCAACTGAAAAATCTTGAATTATAAATTTCTTTGTATTCTCAATATCATAATGACATTACCAAATTTTAGTAAAAATATTTTTGGAAATCTTTTAAATAATCTACGGGATTTAAAAAATGTTTAAATATGAAAATTTGAATTTTTTCATTACAATTTCAAGAATTTTTCCTAGCCCTAATTTTAATTTTCGACTTTCCATAACGAAATTTGTATATTTTATAATTATGTGCCTTTTCCAGGTTTTACATAAGAATGGAAACCTTGGCAGGGTTCCCACTGAATATTTTAAAGCAAATTCGGCGACTTTTCCGGATTTCCTGAATTTTCCCGTAAACACCAACATAAAAGAACTTCAAAATTAAAAGATTTTAATTTAAAAAAATTAAATTTCAAAATTGAAATTATATTTTCCTGATCAAAGTTTTAATTTTCCCGACTTTTCCATATAAGTGGGAATCCTGAATCCTGGGAAATAAGAATATTTTACCTTCATGACATTGCGGAGTGAGGGGGGGGATTTTCAACTGAAAAATGTTGAATTATAAATTTCTTTGTATTCTCAATATCATAATGACATTACCAAATTTTAGTAAAAATATTTTTGGAAATCTTTTAAATAATCTACGGGATTTAAAAAATGTTTAAATATGAAAATTTGAATTTTTTATTACAATTTCAAGAATTTTTCCTAGCCCTAATTTTAATTTCCGACTTTCCATAACGAAATTTGTATATTTTATAATTATGTGCCTTTTCCAGGTTTTACATAAGAATGGAAACCTTGGCAGGGTTCCCACTGAATATTTTAAAGCAAATTCGGCGACTTTTCCGGATTTCCTGAATTTTCCGTAAACACCAACATAAAAGAACTTCAAAATTAAAAGATTTTAATTTAAAAAAATTAAATTTCAAAATTGAAATTATATTTTCCTGATCAAAGTTTTAATTTTCCCGACTTTTCCATATAAGTGGGAATCCTGAATCCTGGGAAATAAGAATATTTTACCTTCATGACATTGCGGAGTGAGGGGGGGGATTTTCAACTGAAAAATGTTGAATTATAAATTTCTTTGTATTCTCAATATCATAATGACGTTACCAAATTTTAGTAAAAATATTTTTGGAAATCTTTTAAATAATCTACGGGATTTAAAAAATGTTTAAATATGAAAATTTGAATTTTTTATTACAATTTCAAGAATTTTTCCTAGCCCTAATTTTAATTTCCGACTTTCCATAACGAAATTTGTATATTTTATAATTATGTGCCTTTTCCAGGTTTTACATAAGAATGGAAACCTTGGCAGGGTTCCCACTGAATATTTTATAGCAAATTCGGCGACTTTTCCGGATTTCCTGAATTTTCCGTAAACACCAACATAAAAGAACTTCAAAATTAAAAGATTTTAATTTAAAAAAATTAAATTTCAAAATTGAAATTATATTTTCCTGATCAAAGTTTTAATTTTCCCGACTTTTCCATATAAGTGGGAATCCTGAATCCTGGGAAATAAGAATATTTTACCTTCATGACATTGCGGAGTGAGGGGGGGGATTTTCAACTGAAAAATGTTGAATTATAAATTTCTTTGTATTCTCAATATCATAATGACGTTACCAAATTTTAGTAAAAATATTTTTGGAAATCTTTTAAATAATCTACGGGATTTAAAAAATGTTTAAATATGAAAATTTGAATTTTTTATTACAATTTCAAGAATTTTTCCTAGCCCTAATTTTAATTTCCGACTTTCCATAACGAAATTTGTATATTTTATAATTATGTGCCTTTTCCAGGTTTTACATAAGAATGGAAACCTTGGCAGGGTTCCCACTGAATATTTTAAAGCAAATTCGGCGACTTTTCCGGATTTCCTGAATTTTCCGTAAACACCAACATAAAAGAACTTCAAAATTAAAAGATTTTAATTTAAAAAAATTAAATTTCAAAATTGAAATTATATTTTCCTGATCAAAGTTTTAATTTTCCCGACTTTTCCATATAAGTGGGAATCCTGAATCCTGGGAAATAAGAATATTTTACCTTCATGACATTGCGGAGTGAGGGGGGGGATTTTCAACTGAAAAATGTTGAATTATAAATTTCTTTGTATTCTCAATATCATAATGACATTACCAAATTTTAGTAAAAATATTTTTGGAAATCTTTTAAATAATCTACGGGATTTAAAAAATGTTTAAATATGAAAATTTGAATTTTTTATTACAATTTCAAGAATTTTTCCTAGCCCTAATTTTAATTTCCGACTTTCCATAACGAAATTTGTATATTTTATAATTACGTGCCTTTTCCAGGTTTTACATAAGAATGGAAACCTTGGCAGGGTTCCCACTGAATATTTTAAAGCAAATTCGGCGACTTTTCCGGATTTCCTGAATTTTCCCGTAAACACCAACATAAAAGAACTTCAAAATTAAAAGATTTTAATTTAAAAAAATTAAATTTCAAAATTGAAATTATATTTTCCTGATCAAAGTTTTAATTTTCCCGACTTTTCCATATAAGTGGGAATCCTGAATCCTGGGAAATAAGAATATTTTACCTTCATAACATTGCGGAGTGAGGGGGGGGGATTTTCAACTGAAAAATCTTGAATTATAAATTTCTTTGTATTCTCAATATCATAATGATATTACCAAATTTTAGTAAAAATATTTTTGGAAATCTTTTAAATAATCTACGGGATTTAAAAAATGTTTAAATATGAAAATTTGAATTTTTTATTACAATTTCAAGAATTTTTCCTAGCCCTAATTTTAATTTCCGACTTTCCATAACGAAATTTGTATATTTTATAATTATGTGCCTTTTCCAGGTTTTACATAAGAATGGAAACCTTGGCAGGGTTCCCACTGAATATTTTAAAGCAAATTCGGCGACTTTTCCGGATTTCCTGAATTTTCCCGTAAACACCAACATAAAAGAACTTCAAAATTAAAAGATTTTAAATTTAAAAAAATTAAATTTCATAATTGAAATTAAAATATTTTCCTGACCAAAGTTTTAATTTTCCTGACTTTTCCATATAAGTGGGAATCCTGGGAAATAAGAATATTTTACCTTTATGACAATGGGGCGGGGGGGGGGGGGGAATTTTCAACTGAAAAATATTTTTGGAAATCTTTTAAATAATCTACGGGATTTAAAAATGTTTAAATATGAAAATTTGAATTTTTTATTACAATTTTAAGAATTTTTCCTAGCCCTAATTTTAATTTCCATAACGAAATTTGTATATTATATAAATTCCGTGCTTTTTCCAGGTTTTACATGAGAATGGAAACCCTGGCGCGGTTCCTACTGAATATTTTAAAGCAAATTCCGCGACTTTTTCAGATTTCCTGAATTTTCCCGAAAACACCAACATAAAAGAACTTCAAAATTAAAAGATTTCAAAATAGTAATTAAAATATTTTCCTGACCAAATTTTAATTTTCCTGACTTTTCCATATGAGTGGGAATCCTGGGAAATCAGAATATTTTACCTTTATGACAATGGAGAGTGTGGGGGGGGGGAATTGCTATTTCTTATATAAATACTCTTCATAATTAAAAATTAATATTAATATAATAAAAAAAAAATGTTAATTCTTTTCTGATTATTTAAATATTTTTAAGGTGGTTTGAAGCTGTGAAAAATCGTCCCCTTGCAAATATAAACAAGATGAGCTCACCACTAAATAACCCACAACACAGACCCAGGCAAAACATTAGTGGAAAAATAAAATGAAAAAATTTCTATAAAATTTATTTGATTGATGTTAATTAATACATTGGAATTACCATGTATGGATTTCAAAATACTACTTAACTTAACAAAAATAGACAATTAATTTCCAGTAAATTTAATACAATAATAATAATAATAATAGCGACAATAAGTCTAACAACACTCAATAAATAATGAAATAGAGAACTTTGGCTACATTCAATAAGAGTTTAAAGCTCGGAGAGCATAATTATATTAAAAAATATATTAACTTTTATAAATTAAATAAAAAAAAACAAGACAGAACTAGATTAATAGGGTAGGTACTACTTGCATTTAAAGTGTAAGTTTGGACAACACAATAAATTAAAAAAAAATAGTATGAATTCGATTTCTTCATGGTAAACTATCAAATTACAACAATTTTAGACAAATACAACATATTTTTTTGTTATTATTACATTTAACACATAAAGGCAACCATTTCGGTAAAGACACAAATTTTTAGACTTAAAAAAATTGCCTTACGAACCCAACAAGACCAAATCTTTATTTTTTTTTCAAATAGTAAACCGAAACTGAAAACAACCGTCCAAAATTTTGCAACAATTTTTTTTTGGATCAAAAATGAAAAATAATTTTGTGCTCGGTTCAAGTGTCCAAAAAAAAGTATGAGAATCACAAAATTTTGGCGGAGTGCAATCGAAAAATTTTAAAATGACACGAAGATACTTTCTAGTCTATCGAAGCACACGAACCATTTATACCAGCAAATAACTAACTCTATTTTATAAACATGATTTTCTTGTGTTAAATATATATTTCTATTATTTCTATACAACATTATCAATAATAATTATTTAATTTAATATAATACAAATGTTCCCATTCTCTTTATGCAACAATATGTATACGTATCAAAGTTAGATGTTTTTTTTGAAAGACATCAGTGTACAATAAAATGGATTTATTTGATTTTTGTTTCTTTAAAATGCAACTGGCCACCTGTGTAATACTTACTTGTTAAAAATTCTGTTTAATAAAATAAAATTATTGTAGGGGAGGTACAAAAAGCGAGTGATAAATTAACTAGGATTCTTAGCGATTCGTTTCTGTCGGAAGTCGTACACTCGACGACAAAAGAACACTAAGTCGGGTGAAGTTTGAACTTTAGTTGGCGGTTGTCTGTGTATTCGAGGATAAGGTTCCGGATTTGGTACACAGGAACCTATATTTTCGATACCTTCTTCTATCTTTCGCAAACATGTCCGATAACTGGAATCAACAAGTCGGTAAGACAAATCACAAAGGAATAACAGAAACGCACTTACCGACAATATTCGTTAAAAGTGAGAACATAGCATTTGTCTTCGATGCAAGCCACGCTGTTGGTGTCTTTGTGTCTAGAAGCGAACACTTCGTCGGCCTCGTCGCTGGGTTGTCGTCCCTGCTCGGTATGTTCGGGTCTGTAATACCACAATAACGATATCATCATTTCACCTACGAAAATAACCTGGTTATTAAAATTTTTAGTAACTAAATTTGGCGGTGTACCATCTTCCGGATTCTCCCACAGCGCCGCCACCTTGGCGACAAAGGGCAAATCGTTCTTTCTTGGTCCTGCCTTCAACAACACGCAATCTCTTGGTTCTATTATATCCCCTTCCGTGTGCCTCATTGCTGGGTAACACCTCCTCACAACTGTTGTTTCATCGCTCTGAAAATAACATTTTTCTGTTAGAAACAAATTTACTATGTAAAAGGGTGGGCTGGATTGTTGCAAAAATAAAGAAACGAGATATCAATATCGGAACGAAAATTTTAGTTTGAATTTATGAAGCCAAAGAGCTTCTTGAGGAAGCGTAATAAATTCGAGGTAAGCCAACGCCTAAAGAAGATATGGCACTATGAAGAAGAAGAAGTGGATTCTTTCCTAATTTGGGGATTTTAGCTCCGCTAACGTAGTTTTTCGCCTATAACTCGCTGAATTTTAGCTTCACGAAAAATTATTATTACATCAAAATTAAAGAGCATAAAATTCTCTACAAAACAGATTTTTCAAAATTTGCCCAAACCATATAATTCCTGAAATAAAAATCAATTCCAGAAAGTTGAAATGCGTTTTATTTAAAAAAATAAATTTCATTAAATGGAAAAAAGTTTTTGAATAATTCTCATTTCGAATAAAATTTTCTTGCATGTTATCTGAAATATCTATTTGATAGAGAATTTTGTGCTCTTCAATTTTGGTCTGATGATAATTTTCCCTAAAAATCAAACTAAGCGAGTTGTACACGAAAAACCACATTGTTGGAGCTAAAATTACCAATTGGGCAATAAAGAGACAAATCTTCGATGATTTTCCCTGCCCTGATGCTGTTACACCCAAATACAAAATTTAAAAAATTCCCTTAATTAAAAAATTAATTAAGCTTGGCCTCGCATCTTCTTAAAAATTGATATTTAAATATTCCAATTATTCGAATATTCGAATTATTTGTTGAGCGAATATTCGAAAACAAAATTTTCAAAGATCCCAGCCTTACATTTTGGGGGTTCATTCAGACACTCAAAGTACACACACAGGTTTGCTAAATTTCAACTTGCCCGGATTTTTTTAAAACCAAAAGTATTCTATAAAATTAAGCAATTTGATAAGAAAAATAATTTATTTTTCCGCAACCGTAAGCATTTTTTTAGCATTGCCAGCTTCGTAAGTTTTTTATTATTCTTAATTTCAACTGCGAACTTTCTCAGAAATTGAAAAATCGTTCAGGTGTTCATAACAGTAAATTAAGTTGTAACTTTTTTTAAACTTGTAGCCGTCTTAAAATTTGTAACAATTACAACAGATTCGCGCAATGTAAAGTCCATCGCCTCTAAACAGGACCGCATCCAGGGGAGCCAATACCTACCCTGGAAAACTATCAATATCGATAGTATCAACTCTAATTATATCGTAAATTATTTATAAATTTAATAATATTTATATTCCATATAAAAAGTTCTGCGTAAGGCAGTTTAATTAACTCGGCCTACGGCCTCGCACCCTGAGCCTCTCTAATGATTGGTAATCGGGTTGGTAATATTATCTGAATAAACTAATTAAAGGTGTCAGCTTTCCATTTGGTGTAGAAGTAACTGAACATTTATATTGCTTACTCCCCCCCCCCCCATAAACTTCTTTCCTATGTGGATCAATGAAAATGTTCGGCCACTTTTCGACTACTGCTCGACACCTATGATTGGTTTATTCATTTAATACAACTCTAAAATAATCTTTGTGGTGACGATTTAATTTATTAGCTGTACAAAGGTAAGGTGCGAGGCCGAAGGCCGAGCTTATTATGGCGGGCAGCCTCTCAGACCCAGTAATATGGTAACCCAGTAAAGTGCAGAAATTGCGGACTTCACGAAATTTATTAGCGAGATCCTCCGGTGAACATCAACAGTCTATGGATGAGTCGAGTTGTAAAGTAAAAGAAAAAAGAAGGGGATTGATCCACCTCTCACAAAATGGACCGTGAAAACTTTGAAGGTTAGGTCAGGGTCTAATATTCCGAATGGAATGATAAAGCCTGAATTTATTTTACCAACAGAAAATCCCAGTAAATAACATCAACATCATCACCACAGAAATCAATCATAAGTATCAAGATTTCTTCTCTTGATCATCTGAGAATGCGGTTATAAAATTTTATAACTTGATAATTTAATTATAATTTGATTATATAATCTTTAATTATTTAATATCAAATTAGCAAACCTTATGGGAGTTTTGGAAACACCTGTTGTAGTTCCAAAGGTAATCAACAGATGTAGCTACTTAATTTGAAGTCCTAATAAATTGCTTTATTATTGTATTTCTTCATTTATATTAGTGCTCTTACTCTGCCTTCCAATTTAGTATCGCCATATTTTATGTTGATAATCTTTTGAACTCCACCAGGTGTTTCCAAAACTTCCATAAGGTTTGTACATAATCAAAAGTTCATTTGAGATATGATATTATCAGTTAGCAAAGTCAATTTTTTACTATGAAAAAAAATTTAAACATCTTGGTGAGGAAAAGGGGGGGGGCATTGAAATTACATGGTAGCTTCCCTCTGCTGAAAGCGAAAACCTTCCAGTTAATAGGACAGATTTGGAATAAATTTATTAATGATTTTTAAAAGTCGTCACCGATAAAATTAGGGTCCAACAGACCGGGGGATTTGGGGGGTATGGAATACCCCCCAATTGCACAAATATTATTTTTCAATTGAAGATTTACCGTTCCTTCGTTGATTCTGTTGCAGTTTTTGTTTTACATTGTTTTCATGATTTCTTCTCTTGATCATCTGATACTGAAGGGCTTCAGGTTATAAATTTTTCTTTTACAATTTATGTGTAACTGGGGGGTATTCCAACTTCACATTATTATTATTAGTTTTGGATAATTGTTGTTTTCGATTTTGGATAGAAGAGCACGCGATCTTTACGGCAAGTCGCTGAATCAGAAGAAAGATAAATTAGATATATGTTCCAATGCTCCATAGATATTTGTTTCTTTAAATGAATCAATTGGGGGAAAACCGAAAAGGTTTTTTCAATGAGTTCTCACATAATTGCTAGAAAATCCGACGTTGTTATTAGGTATTTGTGCTTCTATTAGCAGAACGACGAATAGCAGGTATTAATTCCTTAACCCTTTCGTTCCTAGTGGTTTCACTACAAAACCACCATTTAAAAAATTTATTTAAAAAGATCGAGTAGTTGCACTCCGAAACCTTCACGTCAGATGGTAGTTTACATCACCCTCTCTTGGCGGGAATCATTAGATGTCACTTAAAACTGTCAGAACAACATAATTTTTGTGTGGTTTCCCTTTCTACTTAAGTTGACAGATACAAAACGTGCATTTTGAAATAAATTGTTGATTTTTTAAATAAATACTGAAGTGCAATGGCTAGTAAGTAAATATATCATATTATATTTATTATCAAAGAGGAATTTTCAATAAATTGTTTAATTAATTTGTTTTTATAATGATGAATTTTTGGACCTTTGAATAGGTGGTTTCGTAGCAAAACCACTGGGTTTTACAAAGTGGAAAAATTTGTAGGAAAGAAACGATGGAGCTTTCTCGACTTGGATAATATGAATTCAGAAGAGTTTGAAACATTGTTTGGAGAAATTCCTTCCGACCAAGAGTCTGTTGTAGATCAGGATACGGATCAGGAAGATACAGAATTGGAAATTTAAGATGAAATAATTCTTCAAGACCATCAAAATGGAAATGACAATTTACCTGTGGACCACGAAATTGAAGAAATTGCGCCGGAAATAAATGTAGGTGACGGGAATAAGGATGATGGTGAAGATTTTAGTAGTGACGATGAGCTTCCTCTCGGTAATTCGAGGAAATTTACCGTTGGATGTTAATAATATCAGATGGGGCTCAACAAATTCTAGCAATATTTTAAATTCATTTACTAAGTCTAACAATAGCAATTAAGCAATTTCGAACAAAAAATTCAAAACAAAAACTGAGCCTCATCGTACGAAGTGGTCCTGTACAGTTTGTAAGGTTGGATTGTGTATGAATGCCAAAATCAATCGTTTTATTCAACATCATGAAAATTAAGGCGAAAATTTACTGTACTTGTGCCCGTTTTCACCAACAAATTCCTAACGTTAAGAGTTCCCTAACTTGGAGTTAAGAAACTCTCATGACACATTTGGTTTTCACCAAGTGCTAAGAGTTCCTTAGAGCGTGAAGAAATCGATCCGATTATTTTTTTATGGAATACTTAACGCCAAGAATTCCTTGGTAGGTAATTCTTAAGGAAAAGTTGGTGAAAACGGGCATTGTTGTCCCAGTGGTCATGTCTAGAAACCACCTTTTTTTTTCAAAAATCCTTGGGATAGAATAACATAACGCATTCATTTATGTCAATTTTATGTTATTTGAAGTCGATACACCAAATAAACGATTATTTAATCACTAATTTTTTAATTTGGGTCTTAAAGGGTTTTAATGCGTTCTCTTCGCCCTCAATCTCAAATCTTAACATGCATCTAATTAGACCACGCCAACTCTATAAAAGTACCTACACAAAATCATTATGCCTGCCTAAACATTCCTCGCTAGTACGAGCACTCCAGGGTTCGAATCCAGATGGGATACACCATTTTAAGCACATCATGTCAAATTGGTGACCCCGATAAAACATCGCATTATTTCTAAGAGAAATCTCACGTCGAACTCCCTCCTATTAACTTATTTGCAATTTCTCACCATCAATGGCAGCTAAGCTAGCCGGCAGACAGCATCGAGTTTGGTTTCTCTTCTCTTGTTAAGCTTCACAACAGACTTAGTTTCTGAAGGATTGATATAGCGATCTCAGAACTAAATAACAACGAAAAATTTTAAAGATCAGCGTAATATAAAAATAAAACTAATTCGGTTCGGCATTAGGCATCGGGGTTCGAATCCAGATCGAGGATAATATTTTTCAGAACAACTTTTTTAACTTTTAGTAGTAATAAGCACAGAAACTAGGAATTTTAGTAAGGAAATTATTCACAAATTTACAAAGTTACCCGTATCTATTTGAACAGCTTGGCATAATTAAAGTAAGATAACTTTTGTACTATAAGTTAATTTAATTAATTAGTATGCATCTATGTATATTACAGTTTTTTACGACATTTTTTATTATTCTACATAATATTGGAGTTCATCCTGCATTTTGAAGATTGTGGCCACTTTATTACAAAATAAAGTTTAAAAAATATCAATCAGATCGCCTAGCTTAATTTTAATATTAATTTTTCTTTATGTTTTAATATTAAGTCACTTGAACGGCTTCCAAAACAAAAACCACAGTATAAAAACAAGAAAGAGATTACCCCAGCCTTAGAGGGTAGTCCAGTCGAGATCTTAAGCAAATAATATTGAAACAAAATTGTTTAGTGATTTCCCTTTAAAAATACAATGGGTAGAATATTTGCAAACCAATAATGACTAATTTTTTCTGTCCACTAAGGAAATTTAAACTATAATTTCGAATGTTATAATGTGATTCACAATGAGGTCGACTGCTTAGGAAGTCTACATATTATGCATTAATTTCCTTCGCCCAGTTACCGGAAGTTAAAACGTAGTACATTGTATTTTTCTGATTACCGGTAGTTTGGTTTAATAGTAAACAGCGGCGTGCCCTAAGGGGCAGAAAGGTACGTGTCTGCCCTTCCATTTAAAACCAAAAACTTCAAATTAAAATTTCATGTTCTTTTTGAGGGGTTGCTTATGGTGATTAGGTGATATACATTTAAAAAAATTGATGATACTGCTTTTATTTCCTTTGGATACGCTGGGGGGTATTCCATACCCCCCAGACCCCCCGGTTCACATTTTTCGCGGTTTATTGTTGACTTAAATATTTAATTTAAGTTTCTTTGGAAGTAAATAAAAATATGAAAAATTTCTACCCCCCCTTGAAAAAAAGTCAGGAACTCCCCAGACCACCCATATTCTACTTTTAGCACCGCAGAAGTGCATAGATCCCTAATGAGCTGACGTGAAACCTAACTAAGATGGGTATAATATTTCTTTAAAAAATAGCGTCAACTTCCTCTCCTTTCAATGGTTCCAGAAACAGGGACCGGGGGGTCTGGGGGTATGGAATACCCCCCAGCGTATAGTGATTAGGTGGGAAACATTTAAAAAAATTTATGATACTGATTTTACTTCCTTTGACTGTGGTGATACGCTGGGGGGACCCAGACCCCCCGGTTTCCGCAGCCCCTAATGTTTTAGAACTTAACTTGATATACATTATTATTATTATACTATCATTTTTAAAATTGCAAGCATACTTACATACGTCAATATTTCTATAACAACTCGAATCACATTAATTAATGCCAATAACTTCTACAAAATTAAACCGATTTTCATATTATTTCTCACCTCGTTACACCGATAATTTCCTAAGTTAAAAGTTAACAAAACATAAATTTACCGAGCTCTATAGACAAATAATACAAACACAAATGTGCAGATAAACAAATTTATCATTATTAAAAATTTTAGTTCCAGTCCGCCCCTGTCGTATACTGTAATAAATTATCATCAACCAAACGATGCTAAATATTGCACGCCGAATAAAATATTTAAATTCAATCAACCTCCTGGTGATTTTACTGAAGAGTAACTTTCCCTACGTATCAGATAGTTTTGGCTTAGGAAAATGTAAGGAAATAAATTTCTCGGCCATTACCACGTCCCCTTCTTTTTGTTTCTTATAAAAAATTTCTCGGTAATCACTCACGAAGGTTGCGTAGACGTGCGTAAGTAGTTCGAGGGGGCGGATTTTTCTGTACGAAACGGTGAAAATGAGATAAGTGCACGTATATGACAAAGGTGATTTCATTTTAAGGGTGGTTTTTACATTTTTCTAAACTGATTCCGCGTTGGGCTACCATGAATTCTTTTGCATTTTTCATGAAGCTGTAAATTTTTTACGAGTGGCCTATTTTCCTGCTCAGACGTTCCTGATTCGATTATAAGTTTAAGGGGCTACATTAATCTCCCCCCCCTTTTTTACTCCACCCCGCCAAATAATACAATCAAAATAACGGTGAGATGATTAAGCTGTAAGGCGCAGCTTTAAAATCTACCTGAAGCTACTAAATGGATGTTGATTGTTGGTTTAGTTTGAAGGCCTGCGGATTATGATTACGTTGTTGTTTATTATAATAATTTAAATTTAAATAATTAAGTAGAATAGTGAATTACAGCTACTTCGACATGGTTACGTTTTGCATAACACGCAAGGAGCACGTGCTATCTTGCCATAATAGAAATGATTTATTGGAGTTTGAAAATGGATTAGCTTCTGCTATGCTTGGTTTATGAAGTTGTCAAGTCGAGTAATCTGAAATATCTCTTGAAATATTAATTCAGTGATTGTACGTTTCTACAAACTCTCTGCAGCGAATGCAATTGATAAGCTCTTCCATTAATAGGAAATCAAAACAGAGCATTTATTCATGCATGAGATATTAAAACGATCCGTTTCGAATGATTTTCAACTTTTATTATTTTTTGTTATTGATCGGCATGCGAGGGATCGCCGGGTTGCATTTTTGGTGGATGAATGACGGATAATTTGCACCTTACGTAACGCAAATGCGCATAACTTCTACATAATAATAAAGGTTAATCAATTTTAATTTTTCTGCTCTGTCCGTAAATATAATTATTAAAACTAAAAAATAGATGTCAATAATTTTTTTTAATATAACTTACAGGTTTTGTGAGATCGCGCGTTGAAGTCGAAAGTTTCGAGTTTTTTGAAAAATTCCAATTTTTGATAATATCACAAATTGCGAAATAAGGGTAAAAAACTTCGGAAAAAAATTAAATTCGTGTCAACGTTATAGATTTTCTATAAATTCCAACTTTGATAAGCGATAACTCAAAAACTGTGGGTTTATAGAAAAAAGTTTGGTTTATTGTAAAAATTATTTTTTAACTTGATAAACGTCTTTCTAAACAGCTCAGAAAAATGGTAAAAGTTGTTGGGTTATTGGGCATAAAATCTGAAATATAACTGGAGATTAACTTAGCGATTTTGTATCTTGAAATTTTCAGTTTTACAGTCTTAAAAATCGATATACAGTGTCGTCTTAAGCCTATCCTGGGCACTAAAGCAAGCATTCATTTTTGGGGGCTCCCCACATTAGAATATTTTTGAAAGAAATTACCAACATAGTTAGGGGAGATGAGAATCCATATTATATTCGGTGAAAGAAATAAATAAAGACAGTGGCATAGCTAGGACATGAATCCATGCATCTCTGCACTAAAACTACCAACGGGAGGGGGGGGGGATCTGGAATACCTCCGAGCGTATCATCATAAAAAAGTGTTTTAAATATTTTACCGATTGATCACCATATGCTGGGGGGTATTCCATACCCCCCAGACCCCCCGGTCTCAGCAGACAAAATACAGCAGACGTATTTTACACACCCACGCAGCTTAGGGTGTTTCAATTTACGAGTCCAATTGAGAAAATTGAAATAAAATTTTGTCTTATTTTCGATTTATTTCTGTCTTTTAGTTTCCATCAGGTACTTGAACTTCTCGAGTTTACGCCTTAATTTAATCGCACTACTTAATCGTATTTTCACACTCATGCAACCATCAGTGGATCACGACAGTATCACGCTGTCTTCTAATAATCATGCTTTCGGTTATAATATATTTCGTTTAATGCGAATGTAGCTACGCCGCTGAATATTGGGCAATCAGACGTCGCTTGGACCGTAAGCGGTTGTACGAATTGAAAACATTAGACTAAAAAATGAAAAACTTAATTTTCAATCCCCATCCAAATTGGGGGGAACAGGTTAAATCAATAAAGATGCAAAAAAATTATACTTTTTCTTAGAATTTTGTGTCCTCTTAATGAAAAATGCCACGTTGTTGATATTGCTAATGAAGTTCTTAAGAAAAGCGGGTGCACAGACCGGGGGGTCTGGGGGGTATGGAATACCCCCCAGGTACACAAAAGTTGCATAAGAAAAATTTATAGAAAAAGAAAATTTTAAAGCAAATGCAAAAAAGATTGCAAAATAAACAACGACAAATAAGCACAGGTGTACCTGGGGGGTATTCCATACCCCCCAGACCCCCCGGTTTCGCATGGCATTTTTTACGAAAACAGACGTTTACCTTTTATAACATGTTTTTGTGGAATGAAAAAATCTGATGTGGCCAGCACATGACTTCCCTATAAGGAATCATTCCTTCATCGTTCATCTAAAGATTCGCAGAAATATTATTTAAATTTTATTTTATTATTTAATTAAATTATTAAATTTGTTGTAATTCTTAAATGGTATTTGGTACAGAAAAATATATTCCAATATATTTATAGAAAATTGTATTTGCTTTTATTTTGATTAAAAAAAAATTTCATAAATAAAATATTTATCGTATATAATATTTAAGAAAAACCATTTCGTCCTTCAAGTAAAGTGATACTTCCGGTTTAGGGATTTGCTCCAAAATCAAATGGTGCTTTCGTATACCGATTAAAGTGTTAAATATGAAATTTGGTTACTATATAACAATTCGTTCCTGAGATATTTAAGAAAAACTATTTCGTCCTTCAAGTAAAGTGCCATTTCCGGTTTAAGGATTTCCTCCAAAATTAAATGGTTCTTTCGTATATTGATTAAAGTGTTAAATATGAAATTTGGTTACTATATAACAATTTGTTCCTGAGATATTGAAGAAAAACCATTTCGTCCTTCAAGTAAAGTGCTACTTCCGGTTTAGGGATTTCCTCCAAAATCACATGGTGCTTTAGTATACTGATTAAAGTGTTAAATATGAAATTTGGTTACTAGATAACAATTCGTTCCTGAGATATTTAAGAAAAACCATTTCGTCCTTCAAGTGAAGTGCTACTTCCGGTTTAAGGATTTCCTCCAAAATCAAATTGTGCCTTTGTATACCGATTAAAGTGTTAAATATGAAATTTTGTTACTATATAACAATTCGTTCCAGAGATACAGAACTTACAGACATTTTGCGTTACATACATCCATACAGACATACATACATACATACAGACATCATTGCGAAAGTAGTCAAAACGGATTCAGAAATGCTCAAAACGGATATTTCCGTTAAAATATCGACATCGAATTTTTTCATGATTACAATACTTCCTTATAGGGAAGTAAAAATTAGAGTAGACAACAATTTAGTAATTCAAGTGCCTACTTATAGATCACAATCACAATTTTGTAGACCGGGGGGTCTAGGGGGTATGGAATACCCCCCAGGTACACAAAAATTGCATAAGAAAAAAAAAACCCCAGCTTAGATCAGGATGACCTAAGAATATAATTAAATTGCGCAAGAAGTTGGCTGATTCTTCGGGGTTTTTAATCGACTATGATCACCAGAGTTGGTTACTGATTCGTGATTGCCTAATGAAGGGTAAGGACCTGTCTCCATACTAATACCTAATAACGTTAATTTTCGTTGCAAACACGGAAAATATTTATATAAAAAAAAACAAAAACCATCAAGAAATTATTATAAAAATCATAATTTTGCCAACCTAAAAATTAAGATTGCAGAAGATTATTAGATTTATCTATTTCTAATGGACCGTTATTGGTTCATTATTTAGTTATCGAGCTAAGAAAGTTTCCGTGCGGTGTTTAGGCCGCACAACCATAACCCCCCCCCCCAAACAATTCACTTAAATAAGCAAATACTGGCTGAACAACAGGGCGACAGTACGCCATTCCCCCAAAAAGGGGTACTATAAAATTCTTTAAAAAACATGTATACCAAATTTTAGATTTGGCACGCTTTTGGTTTTTTGGTAAAGTGTTTGGATTTATGACCACGATCATTCATTTCGTGGGTCGAGTTATGTAACCACTACCGGCTGAAACAAAATTTCTTCAGCTACACACTAGAGAACAGGCTTATTTTAGTCTATAGAAATAATATTTTGTATGAATCCGTTGAAAAAAACACAAAATATCGACTTTTTAAAAGTAGGGAAATTAGCAGGCAGACGCGATGCAATTCATCGACGTTCCCTTCAAATCGCGTGAAATTTTTTCGCTCCGATTTGAATTTTTCTTTGAAATTCGGATAAGGGGGGGTGTGATTAGTAGATATTAGTAATATATTATCAAAAAAATGGAAAATAACCCGTGTATTGCCGAAAAAGTGAAAAAATTAAATTTTTTTTTCTTCGATTTTTGGGGTGTGCATTCGATAAGGAGGGTTATCCATCGTCAAAACCTACCCTTCCGGGGCGCCGTTCCGCTCCGCTACGCTCTGCACCCCTCCAGGGCGGTTTTGACTCTGGTTACTAGGCTAAACATAATATGAGAAGGCGCCACCCATCAAGAAAACCGGGATGAAGGAAACCGGGAGCTTAGGGACCCTTGAAATAGCATTAAAAAGTATAGTTGCGGTATGGGGCAGTAAACTATAACGTTTCACCCCCAAAATATCGAATAAAACAAAAAATAAATCGATGTTACATGTACGAAAGACGAGCTGCATCTGCCGGTGCGAAATTTTCTAAGTGTTAGGGT
Organism: Podabrus alpinus; assembly: GCA_932274525.1. NCBI lineage: Eukaryota > Metazoa > Arthropoda > Insecta > Coleoptera > Cantharidae > Podabrus > Podabrus alpinus. Next base: position 1,617,707 of record OW026457.1, on the reverse strand, counting down.
CATTCATTCTGCACGGACCGTCAACAAAATGAGCGACGCGCGGAATCTCGTTAAATTTTACATGTAAATTTGCTAAGTTCAAATTCGATTTATTCAAAAGTTTGGCCCCCATTCATAGAAAATACTTTTACAATTTGTTATATTAACTATGTTCTTTAGTGTGTAGCAAAAAAAAATTATAATTCGATCAGTAGTGGTTAGGTAACTGTAGCCCATTTCGTTGTGACTCCTAAACCAAAAGAATGCCGACTCTAAAATTTGGTATGCCAGTAGCCAAAAGTATAATAAAGATAATATATTTTTTTTTAGAATTTTAAATTACCTCTTTTTTGGGGGAGGGCTACTCAAAGTCAAAATTTGATCAGGGCCCCCATTTGTGAACTTAATTATTTACATACTAAAAGTCGCTGAAAAGGCCTATTCAATATCTTCATTTCATCAAAAAAATTGTGTCTCTAAGTGGTAGAGTTCGGCCACTAGAAATAATTTATCGAAGCTTTACAAGCCAAATTTGACATATTTTGGAGGGCTGTACATTGTAAATGGGCTACTTTAGGACCAAACAAAAAAATATGGGTCCGTTCATTTGGTATAACTTAGAAGTATACGAAATTTGAGCAAAATCGAAGAGGGACATGAAATTAATTGCAAAAAATTGGTTGATTTGATATGGAACGCCCTACGTTTCTTTTCTATTCGCCATACGCTAAATAAATATATCGGATATAAAATAATGTAAAAATCTGTAAAAAGACAAACAGTTCAAGTCGTATTTTTTATCCGTATACATCGCTGGAGTTTTTTTTAAATATTTAAAAAAGAAGGAAAGTGCTCACCATTACGCACAACAAATTCAAACTAAAATTTTCGCTAAAAGTTTTCTAATTAACTTTGACATCACAGTTAAAACAAAAAATCAAAAAGAACGATCAAAACGACAGCGAAATGCGGAATTGTCGTCATTTACCCCACTTTATGGGGTGAAATAATAATTTAGAACAAGCAAACTACTTACATTTAAAAATACTTTAGCTTGGAACGGTTCTCCTTTCCAGGTCCATCCATTGGACCATTTTGGTAATTGTATACTCCGCCGAGAAATTTTAGAAATAATAGCACTAGGTAGATCCACACTTTTCGATTTCGACTTTCTTTTACATGCACCAACTTTTTTCGCAACGATCACTTTCAACTTACTCTCACACCCTTTTAAATTTGTACTTTTGAATGTCTCCCTTTTATTATTATTATCAACTTTAGAATTTTTGCACTTTTCCAACGTTTTAAAATTGTTATCTAATTTTTTATTGTTTGTTCTTACGTTTTCACAGCACCCGGTTACGACGTATTCGATCGTTTTATCGACATTATTTTTTGCAATTAAATTATCCAAAATCGCCGGTCCAAATTTTTTATTACTATTAAAACTACATTTAGAATTGACTTTAATTTTTTTCACAGATTTCACAAAAACCTCCTTATTTTCACTTTGTTCCGAAATAACACTGGCGAACCTATTTCTGTTAAATTTTAAATTTTGTTTAGAATTATGTAAATTACTCGCCGTCAGCGGTTTGGAAATTTTTAAACGCTTGTTCGACTCATTTTTAACCGGACTCAATTTTCTTTTAACCCTATTCCGCCTGAACTTTAACTTGGACGACTTCAGCAGAGCCCGATATCCGTTGATGTTAAGTCTGCGCTTGCCGTTGTTGATTTTAAAACTGGGCACATCTTTTTTGATCAGATCTTTGTAGCTTCCGTTAATCTTAAGCTTCTTTTCCGCACTCGTCAAGTCCTCATCCGCCTTTTCGGTTTCGGTCGCTTCCGACAGCTTCCTCTTCATGTTCTTCACTTTGACGTTTTCGGCGACGGTTTTCTGACACGGAAGCAACTCTTCGGAACTCTGATTTTCGATTTCCTTTTCTTCTTCCGTTTTAAAATTGACCAAGTCGTCGTTGGCTCCTTTCAAACCGTTAGGCATTTCTAAATTTGTTGTTTGTTTGGTATTATCTGCTGTGGTTTGAGGGGAGTCGGGTTTTGTTTTTACCACTGCGTCACTGCACTGTTTTTGAGCTTCGGGACTTTCGATTTCGCGTTTTACGTTTGTAACACACGGCGCGTGACACATGAGCAGCATGGTGTTTTCGGGAAAATTTGCGGCGATATTATTTCTGACCATACTTTTACCTACGCGTGCCTTCCTTCGTTTTTCCATCGGTTTGCAGTCTTCTATCAGTTCGACTACCTCTTGTTTTGACATCGGAGGTGGTTGATAGACTGCTCCCGCTGGTGAAGGTGGTGGCGGCATGCCTGCAGATCCTCGAGCCGGACTTGGAGGTCCTGTAACGCTGACGGGCTCTAATGGAAGTGCAAGTGCTACGGGTGGTAATGGAAGAGAATCTTTTGAAATGGAAGAAATGTGAGACGACCTCTTACTATCACCAGTAAGAGGCCCAGTATGTACGTTTTTTGGACACGACTGCATTGGACATGGGCAACTTTGATAAGCCGCATCTAAAATTGGAACATTTTAAAAATCATTCAAACGCTAGCTCTACACCTTAGACGTCTTACTTAAATATGGTAGTGACCTAGTTGGGGGTGAATGGGTGTAACAGGAAGGTGGAGGTGCCGGTCCGTATCCCGGATAGTAATGCGGAGGTGGATAGGGTTCCACCAGCGTTGGTGGAGGCGGTGGTGGTGGATAACTATCCATTATTGTAGGTGGCGGACCACTTGGTGTTGGTTGATACGAACTACTAACGGTCGGATTTGCCGTTACGACCTGACAACATAATTTTAAGTTACGACCAAGTTGTTTTGTGTATTTTAAGGATTCACTTACTTGTTGACTTTGTTGATTTGATGTCGAATGTGGCGGGTGATACAAGTCGGGAGGATTTGCCTGATAATATGGTGTGCCCGCAGGTGCCGTTAGGTGCCTTCTGTATGTGGGAGGTGGATATGCTTTGTGGTGTAAATATGGATTTGGAGGATAACACAAGTCATGATGGTACGATGGAGCCGGAGGTGGAGCGGGATAATACTGTGGGTGATAACCATATGGATAAGAATGAGGAGGATACTGCGAATAACGATAAGGTTGAGGCGGTGGTGGTTGTTGTTGATGAGCTAACGATTCTTTCGCGGTGGTCGTTGAGGTTATTATCACCTAAACGAAAGTTTTATGAATAAAAGAAGCGTGGAAAATGTAAAATCTACACATACGTCACTATCTAAAGAGTCCGTCGTCGACGACTGCGGACGTGGTTGATGAGTAGGTGGTGGAGTTGGCGAAGACGACACTTCAGATAGATGATCAACTTTTCCTAAAGTCGCTTGTGGATGTGCGTGCGGTGGAACGCTAATAAGTGGTCCAGCTGGTTGGTAATAACCTGCACAAGAAAAACCTAAATTAAATAAATTCACCACGTTTTTATGAAAATGCGCAATTCACTCCGCTCAATTCGTTTTATTACTAGCAGAAAAACTATGCGCACGGTTCGCTTTAAATGCTATAAACCCAATTTCGACTGTAAAAAACTTCCTTATCGCGTTTTAATTACATCTTACTACAAATGTTATCGTCCGCGTCAAAAGATCAATGTAAATTGCAATGTATGTTTTTATTGCCGATATGAAGAAATCAAACAGCCCGCGAAAACGAGTGGGCGCAAGCAAACTCGATGAAAATTTGAAACGTAATAAGTTGGCAGTTGACTTTTAATTTTTTGAAAGAAATTCTTAAATGAGGAAACAAACGACACAGTGAGAATTAAGAGAGCGGAACATCTAAAATTGTAACGATTGTTCTGAAAGCAATAAATTTAGGATTTAATGAACTCTGCATTACATTTTTTGCGTCTTTCGTTCCGCATTTTGTGGCTATTTCAAGGAGTGCACCTCACGCCAACTGTCATAAACCTAATTTGGATGTAAGAATATAAGACTACCAAAATCGTTCGAGCTTACGGTACTCCCGGATAGGTAGAAAACTCTTAGTTAGTTAAAGTTTTCGGCTTTATGTTACTTGATGACAGGACACGTAACTAAGCTACCAAAAACTTTAACCGAAGGTTAGTTATTTGGAATTTTAACTGGAGGTGAAATAAATGAATTGATTCGTTTAAATGCCAATAACTCCTAGAAAAGTTAACCGATTTCAATTTTTCCGACTTCTTTAGAAAGGTAATTTTATAAGCTAAAAATTGTGCCTCTACAAATTTTCAGTTACGATACATATATTTTGAGTTATTGCTCGTCCAAGTTCCAAGTAAACAAATTTCAATTTTCATCGATTTCAATTGTTTATCTCAAATTTCAGCCGCATTTTTTCCATTTAATTTGCAGATTATGATTTTATTGCTAATTTGGATATAAGAATATACGACTACCAAAATCGTTCCAAGCTTAAAATACTCTCGGATAGGTGGAACTCTTGGTAGTTAAAGTTTTCAGTTGCTTAGTGACCTTAGTTACATTACCCAAAATGATAGCGTGTATTCGTGATCGTAACCATGACGACAGAACACGTTACTAAGCAACCAAAAACTTTAACCGGCAGTTAGTTATGTGGAATTTTAACTAGAGGCCCTAAACCATGTCAAATAAATGAATTAATTCGTTTAAATGTCGATAACTCCTACAAAAGTTAACCGATTTTAATTTTTCCGACTTCTTTAGAAAGGTAATTTTGTAAGCTAAAAAACGCGACTCTACAAATTTTCAGTTATGATACATAGTTTTCGAGTTATTGCTGGTCCAAGTTCGAAGTAAACAAATATCAATTTTAATCGATTTTAACTACTTTTCTCAAATATCAGCCGCATTACAGATTATGATTTTATTGCTGATTGACTATCAAAAACAGCTTCAAATTTTTTGCCACGAAAAAACTTGGTACAATTGATAATAAAAAAGTAATTTTCTAAAATTTAAATTGACAGAAATTTTCTGGATTTTCTAGAGATAAAAATATTTCACCAACTTTTTAGCTCTACAAATTATCTTTCGAAGTGGCTCAAAATAATTGATATTGGATCAAATTTACAAAAGTTTTAAGCATTTCAGTGAATTGAGGATATAGTACAACAAATTTTAATTTACTCGAAAAGTTGACCGATTTTCATTTTACTGATCTCTTTAAGAAATCCAATTTTATTTTTAACACTTTTTCCGTTGGGACACTTAATTTTGCGTTATTGCTCGTCAAAAATGTTCTGTTAGGAAAGATTCATAAATTTTTTTATATTGTTTTAATTATTATTGTTCCTAAATGATTTCTTCATGTTTTATTACAAATTGCGATTCTACTGCCGTTTGGAAAACGTATTGAAATTATTTCCACACCTCACGGTTTTCGAGTTATTGTCACGATTTTATAACGTGAACTTCGAGCGTATATTTAAAATGGCAATAGCTCGTAAACTGCAAAGCTTCGAAAAGTGTTTTTTATTGTTTATTTTTATTTGTAGATTTTTTAAATATATTTTAATTTTACGTCCCAGAAATAAAGGTATTATATAAAATCGGAGCACTTTTGTAGTTATTTCCAGATGCAACTAATTAGAAGTGCATCAAGTATGCTGAAAAACGAAGAAGAATTAAGCTGCAGTAATCCAATTTTATGTGCTTTTACGTGGAAATAACTTGAAAATGGGATTTCTAGCTTAAACCGTTCAGTTTGGGATAGTTTTGTCAAAGAACGTTTCAAACGTGAATTAACCGTTTTCTATGCATCCTATCCCCAAAGCACATCATACCAAAATTAAAGATAATAAAATTGTGAGCAAAATGCAAACAAAATTATTGTTTTAACTCGTGTAGTTTCCGAGATACAGCCCGTTAAAAATGTTTTTTTCTCGAAATTTGGCCCAAAATAACGTAGTTTTCAGATTTTGATGTAATCTTTTTTCTGTTGATCTGATCCAAAAGTGGTCTGCAGATGAGTGAAATTAGCGTCGATTATCTGTAAACCCCCGTTTAGAACAACCATCTAGCTCTAATAGATTCATAGTTTTCAAAGATTTTAAACTTCATCGTTTTTGAATTTTTTCGATCACTTTTACATTTTTGTAAATAACTCAATTTCAGGGCACTTGAAATGCGAATTGAATAGAATTTCAAGTATAGAGAATAAAATTTTGCGTAGAACTAATAAAATAAAAATGTTGTAACCCTAACAGTTTTGGAGATATGGCCTTGCAAAGAACACTAATTTTCAGTAAATTTCGTTTTTATTTCGGAAATAATTTTTTTGCTGGAAATCCTATGAATAAAAGTTTTAAATAAAAGCTGAAGAGTATATTTTTTTCTTAGATCGATCGATGCAAAATTTCATTTATTTTAAATCTGCACTCTTGCATTTTTGTCGTAAGATGCACCAAAAACGAATAAATTTCGAAAAACTGAGACTCGGAAAAATACCGTTCAAAAAAGGGGAAGATGATCAACTTTTACGTCAGATGAACAGAAAAGAAGGTCTACATCAAAATCTGAAAACTATGTTGAACAAAACTTGAAAACCTGAAAAATCAAAAAAAAGTTTTTTGGAGAGCTGTATCTCGGAATTTAGAGAAGCTAGAACAATTCTTTTTGTTGGTCTACGTTCATAATTTTATTGTGTTTAATTTTGCTAATAACTATTTTCGAGATGGGATGCACTTGAAACGACCAATCCACGACTTTGTGATTTTTGAGACCTTCTTGTTCGGTCCGAGCCAGATGTCGAAAGCTGAGGGCTGTTTCCTGATATCAAACAAGGGGAGTTGAAGCAATTTTTTCGCGACTGGAATATAGAGTTTATGCAATTTTTTAAAAGAAGTAAATAATGTAACCAATAACCAGTAAAACGGAGAGGACTTAGAATCTTCAATAAATAATCCGCGCCACTTCACAGCGTTGTAACTCGGTAACTATTCGACGTACAGAAAAATGTTTGAAACAAAAGTTGTAGGAATCTAAATTCTCTAGAGAGTTTACAGAAACTATTTATGTCATATGATCAACTGGTAACGAGATCGGACCAACGATCCCGAGTTTAGGTTTGTATTAATGATTTGTATTATGTTTTCGACTCACGACTTAATTTCGAGAGAACCACTGCGAAAAAGTGCAATATTTTTATAAAACACGTAAATTTGAGCGAGGGTTGGTTCTATTTCTAATATTTTTTTGTAAGCTCTAATGGATAACAAAAGAACAATGATTTGCAACAATATCCACCATAATCTCTTCGAGTTTTCTTATTGTCAAGATTGATTTGTAACGCTATAGAAAAACGCGGACACGCTTTCAAAGGCTAAAATTATTTGTATTTTATTTTTCAGTCGACAATTCAATCTCGGTTCTAAAAGCTCCATTGTTTATATAAAATAATAATAATTTGCGTGAAACAAAAGCCACGAATTAATTCGCTTGTTTATGTTGGAGTAATATTTGTCCATTAATTACCGATTACTTCGCAATTTATCACTGACAATAAATGCGAGTAAATTAAATATAAACGCTCATCAAGAAAAATGAGCTCTAATTATTTTATAAAAATAAAAGCAATTTATTAGTTTGAAATGGAATGGTAATCGATTATTACTGACAACTAAATAATTGTTTTCTCCGAGCAAGAGGCGTCGCAACAACACCCTCCATAATCGAAACCCGGATGCGCTCCTCAGCTCATCACGAACGATTTTAATAGTATTAAAAAAAAAGCAGCAAAAATTTATGCATTAACTACAAAAACTTGAGAGATAAAACATTCATTAGCATTTAATTGAATTATTTAATATTAAATTAACTAAACGAATAATATACGTATTTAAAGGTTTGGAAAATAAATTAAAGGAGCAATAAATTTTCTTTGGTTGACGTTTCAAACGTGAAATACAGTAGCGATTCATTGGAGGAGTCGGCGACCTGAATGCCACTACGAGTCGACCAGAGTAACGGATTCTTATGCTCACTTACAGGAAGGACGAACGTGAATTACTAGCAAATAATGATCAGCTCGTTTCACGACAAAAGAATAAATGAAAATTAAATACAAGACGCAAAAAATATCACAAGTTAGAATTTATTGCTTTTCTTACTCTTTTCTAATTTAAAGTAGTAGTTGTAACTCATTCAATTTAAGGATCAACCATTTTATAAAACCGAATTAAGATTTAGTGCTTGTTATTTACACAGCAGTATTGTCAAAATTGAAAAATAGATGGCAGGACATATTAACCAATCGGGTTAATGACAACGTATCGCTCTGATTGGTCGATACGTGCTGCCATCTATGTGAAACTATTTAGATGATACTAATATAGTGATCCACCCTATATACAAAGAAATAATTCATTGTTCCAAAAGAGTTATGAGGCACCAACAAAACGCTTGGGACATCCCCGTATTAATCGATGAAGTTACAATTCTTCCGGGGTTTACATGATAGATGTGTCCATTTGTCACGACCGCACATAACTGAAAAAGTTTTCGAAACTTATTTTCCTACCGTCATCAAATCGTGGGTAGCAGAAAAAGTGCTTCTTGGAAAGAATCCCGTAGCAAAATGTAAGTCGATCTAAATCTTCCAATCTTGTTTATTTTTGACGACTGAATTGAAATCGAATGTCAAAAACTAGGGATAATAAATAGTGGTCGTCATACATCGGTTGTTAAATGAGTGGTAATAAAACATTTAAACTCAATCAGATACCAATTCAATTGTCTATCACGATATAAACACCTGTTTGAATTCATCAAATCAGATTTAACTTCAAAAATGTAGTTTTGTATGCAAATCATACGTCAATAAAAAGGTATGCGCTCGATTTTTATCTCGTGACGTTTATCCAGACTTGTCGCCCACCGAGACTTCGCTACAAGAACTGAATGAACCAAACGACAAGAAATTAAAAAAATTCCATCACAAAATCATGTTATCTGTTGTAATATATTTATTTTGTACATTATTCCCTTTTAATCTTTGTTTCTTGCACATAACAAAAGCGTAATGGCATATAGATCGTTTTACGAAGGATAAACGACAATTTTAAACAATACGACAAGATGGGTTCGGAAATAACCCATTACCACACTGCTTTTCGAATTTTTTGTCTCGTTGAATCGTTTAAATGTAGAGACTTTATGCAAAAGTTAACCGATTTTAGTTTTTCTGAGCTTTTTAGAACGGTGATTTCGTAACCTAAATAATTTGTTTGACACTTTTTTGTTTTGACATCTTGTTCCTGAGTTAGTGCCGATCTAAGTTGGACGTCAGGAAGAACCCATAAAATTTTCGCTTGATTTTTAATTTTTTTTTACAGTTTCTGGTTCTACTGCTAATTGGTTATAAAAAACGACTTAACAATTTTTTTCTCAAGGTCACGGTTTTCAAGTTATGCCACGATTTGCAGCCGAGCGAAACTTCTAGCCCACATTTGAAATGGTAATATCTCATAAACTGCACGACTTAGAAAAAAAACTCCATGCATATTTTTTGTTTTAAATTAATAGTAGAAGCATAATTTGTAACAAAAATTTTAATTTTTTAAAATATTAAAATTTTACTTACTTCGATTTTAATAAGCGTTAACATGAAAACTGTGCGTCTTAGCAATAAAAGTATTCTAACAATTTTTCTTCCTAAAAGAATTGTCTTTCCAAATTACTTAAAAAAATTTAAAAGTTACCAACTTTGTAGAAGTTACGATTATTTAAATGAACTTGAGGTACAACAACGGCCGCATCGTGATCCATTTAAATGGCAATAACTTATTCAAAAGATAGCTAATTTTAGTTTTTACTGTGCTTTTCAGAGACAATTTAAAAAGCTGAAAAATTTTTTTATACATTTTTCAGATGTGACTCCTAGTTTTTAGGTTACTGCTCGTCAAAGGCCAAATATAAAAAACCGATAAACAGCCTGGCTTTATTGTAAAAATACTTGGAGGCAAGCTGGAATAAAAATCATCTTTATTTGGTTCTCTAAATTTGTGACTTCGAATTTGGAAAACCCACGCGAATAAAGGCACTATTATGAACATTAGTGAACATCTCGGTTTCATTTAAATATAATTGGTTAAATGGCTTCAAGACACCCAAAATATCAGAAAACCAAATTAACAGATTTTTATTCCCGAAGGCTGTAACTCTGCAACCGATCAATTAACAATAAAAGAGTATCAGGTCTTTTCTATAGAAAATTTAGTGTGCTTTATTTTCAATTACTTGATATTTTGCGCTAAAATGAACCCAAACCGAGATATTCACCAATATTCATAAAAATTTTGTTTTCGCGCGGTTTCTCCAATTTACTCGACTGTGAAAAATTATGGTAAATATAAAATTTATTTTGCCGGTAAACGAAACTTAGAGGACCATCTTGTCACCTATCAGCAAACACAATTTTCCCCTTATTAAAAAAAATAAAATTGAAAAATCCTCTTGAACTTTAACAACCGATAACTTGAAAACTATGCGTCCCAGCGATAAAAAGCACTAGAACAACTTTTTAGCTTCGCTAGTTATAATTCGAAAAAGCTCAAAAAAAATTGAAATCGGAGCATTTTTGTAAGAGTTACTGGCATTTGCATAGAAACCACTTTGAAGTCCTCACGACTTTCTTCCGATATACCGGATATTAAAAAGCCCCACTTTCCAAAAAAGCTTAAATTTATAAAATTTAATATTCCGGTAAAGACAAATTAATAACGAAATTAAAATTAATTTTACACAACGCAGAAAAAAATCATCGACATGTACTACATGTGGCACTCTATTTTAAACTTGGAGAATTATAAATAGGCAGAACAAGTAGACGTAAAAAAGTGCGTGAAGAAAAAATAATTCGGTATTATCAGTATTATGAAACATTAAACGAACTCGGAAGTGTGAGTCGAGTAAAAGTATAAAATTTATTTTTTATTTCAAATATTTGATTTGGAGTGAAAGTTGGTTTTGCTTAATTTTTCCCAACCGACACCCAAAATCAACACCAATAAAAATGCTTAAAATATAATTAAATTTTTTATTATTTTATTTACTTTGAAAAGAATTAAATTAGCGAGCCAAAATGAGCACCGCGCAAATATCTCTCGGAACAATCCGGCGTGGTTGGTTCATCATTAACCACGTTATGTAAATTCGTTGCCAAATAATATGTAAATATCTTGTAATACAATTTAAACCTAGATCAAAGTATTAATTAATTTAACAATTTGATGAACATAATTTCTGTTATTAATTAGAGCGAAAACAGAATGTTTGTGAGGGCGTCTAAACTTTGATTTATTTTAAATAATAATAGAATACAAAATTGAAACAAAGCTTTTCAAATCAAATGTAATTTTGCGGAATAATTCGAAAAGGCAGGAAGATCAAAATACTAATTTTATATTTTAACTTGTAATTTGATCGCTTTTCGATAAAAATTTTATGTAAATTCAAAGAGATCAAATCGATTTTTTTTTCGAAACGCCAAATTTTGATATTTATCTTTCATTTAAAATTTGGAATACCTACTTAAAAACACGTAACGATTAACTAGAAAAAAAACTTGTTAATCGGCTTTGATCAAAGTTTGCAATAATTCTGTAAAAGTTTGGGATTTAATTTTATGGTAAGATAGAAAAAAGTCACAGGTGCAGCTTTAAAATGATGGATGATACTGATTAATCAAAATTTGCAGTTTTTTCAGATAACAATTTTTAATTTACCGTTTTTTCAAAAGATCTAAACTAATTTGAGGGATCCACCATCTGGTAGACAAAATTGTCAATCAACAAACAAACAGCCCTTAACTATTCGAAAACATGAAGATACTACAAAACTAATTTTACAATTAAATAAATTAACCCCTCCGCCCCTTCCGTTAAAAACTAAACAACAGTGTGTGGATGTGCATACAAAATTAATTGTAGGTATATGAATCAAACTTGGTGTGTAGCCAGAAGCGCAGATTATGACGCTCGGTTACGAAAAAGATTAGAAAATATCGGAGGTCACAGTTAAATTTTTTATTGAATGCAAGTAAATTAATATTTTGTTTTTTATAGGGGTCAATTAGTAAGTGTTAAGTTAAGCCAGATAGTTACGATTAAGCCAGATATTCTCGAGAATTAAAAATTTAAAGCTGTTTTAAGTCCTTCCGCAGTCATTTCAATACGACAACATTAATTTGAGATAACTCCAGATGTCACAGAGAGTGGAATTCAATGTGAAGCGGAGATCCTTACATTTATTAAAGATTTTGACACATTTAATTCGCAATAAGCTTTCGACAGCACTACACTGTCCTCTTCTGGTATTTTTATTTGCAGAACTACATTCAATGATCACTGAAGCTTTCATTTCATTGTACATCCAGCTACTTTACTTCTCTACAAAGTCTTCACGACGATGTTCTCCTTTTCAATGCCGCAATTCAACCAATAAGCGATCACACCAAAACCTTGCTGTGGTTTGCATCTAAGCTGCACCCACAAATTCAAATTTAAGGATCAAAATTAAAGTACAGTCGTCTAAAATAGCTGAGCTGTCGAGTTGCAGACTTCCTGAGCAGTCGTTCTGAAATGTTTAAATTTTGAAATCATTGAAACATGATGTAGTTTAGTTATCAACAGATGGAGCTACTAATCGAACCGGGTAACTTCAAATTAAAGAGCGACATCTGTTGATTGCCTTTTAAACTACAACAGGTGTTTGTAATATCCTTCCGTAAGGTTTGCCAATTTGATACTAAATAATTAAAGATTATATAATTAAAATGATGGTTCAAAAAGTGCCCAGCAATAGGCCATCGGTTTAGAGACCGGGGGGTCTGGGGAGTATTCCATACCATACCATTCCATACCCCCCAGTTACACATAAATTTGAAAAACGAATTTATAACCTGATTCACCTCGGTATCAGATGATCAACGATCAACTGAATCGACAAAGAACAGTAAATCTTGTATACTTTCGAAAAATAACATTGGTGCACCTGGGGAGTATTACATACCCCCCAGAACCCCCTAGTCCATGATATCAGTTTTTATCAATAGGGACTTTTTATATTATCAAAATGATAGTGCAGAATACCTCCCAGTTACACATAAATTGTGAAAGAAGAATTTATAACGTGATTCCCCTCGGTATCAGATCAAAAAATAACATTGGGGAACTTGTGGTAACCTGACAATTTTACCGGTTACCAGATCGTTACTATGGACTGTAACATTTGAAGGGTAATGAGATAGAAGGCGGTTTACGATACTAGAATTTGAAAAATATACTGTTCTGAGCTACAAGAACTGCATTTTAAACCTGATCGAATTCAATTAATTATTATCAACAGATGGTGCTACTAAATTAGAACGCGAAGCTACAAATTAAATAACACCATCTGTTGATTGCCTTTTCAACTACAACAGGTGTTTGCAGAACTCCCATAATGTTTGCCAATCTGATACTACATAATTAAAGATTATACTATAATCAAAATGATAGTACAGAAAGCAAGTGTTAGTAGACCATAGTTTAAAAGACTGTTTAAGGACGTTAAATCTTGAAGACTTTTGAAAAATAATATTTGTGCATGGAATAAGAGACGAAATCTCGAAATAATGCAAAGCGGAAATTGCAACAGAATCGACTAAGAACGGGTAATCTTAAATACTTTTTTGCGCGACTATGCTCTATGTGGTTGTTTACCGCGTCTGTTTCCACGACAGTAAGTTTTGTTTACTAGTTGCTAAGGATAAGGCGACGGTAAGTATTTTTAGCGTTCTAGAACGGTAAGTGAATTTATTCAACATTAATTGTTATAGCAACGTAATGCAAACTTTGACATTAAGGCAACTTGATATAAAGAGACTAACATATTTTTTATTTATTAAGTACACATTTAAATGTTTTTTAATAAATTTAGTCGCGCAAAAAACGTCATAAGCATCTCGAACATTAAGGACTACCTATCTCAGACAATAATTGGAGTCGTCGCTTCGCTCCTCCTCCAAACAATTGTCTTCGATCGGTAAAATGTCCTTACTGTTCTTGATACTTAATATACTATTATGATTGATTTCTATGGTGATGATGTTGATGTAAATTTAGTGAGATTTCTCGTAAGTAAAGATTATTACTACATTAGTAGAACTGCGAGGAAAGCCGCAATAATAAACTCGGCCTACGACCTCGCATCTTTGAAGTTATTTTCGACATATTTATTGAATTTCTCGAGCTAAATGACGTCGTCACCACAAAGATTATTTTAGGTTGGCAATAAATGAATAAGCCAATTAGAGATGTCTACAAGTAGTCCAAAAGTGACGTAGCACTTTTACAGAAAAAGTGATGGATCCAGTAAAAAAAATATTCAGCCATTTTTACACCATCTGGAAAGCAGACACCTCCGATTGATTTAATTTTTAATAATTTTTGTGGTGACGAAGAAGTCAAGAATCAAGAATAATTTACAAGGGAAGCCTAAGATGCGAGGCCGAAGGCCGAGCTGATTATGACTGATTTGCGTCACGCCCACCTTTCAGAACAAAAAAATTTGTATTAAATTATTAAATAATTTACGACGAATAATTTAATAAATATCTAGAGGGTCACTCTAGTTATCACGCCTTACATGTCACTGTAAGGCGCTATCAAAATCCATGAGGTTTCCTCCCCTCTCACAAAATTAAGAGGTGTCTGTACAGAACATCTTGATGTTGCTTGTTGGGAGATTTTCAAGACTCACAGGCTTTCAAAAGAGGTTACTTTGCTTTTGTGCTCAAGTTCAACATCATTTGGACCGTAAGCCAGTGGCGGCTCGCTATAAGGTACCAAAGAAGCCATGGCACTACCGTAACTCACCAGCTTCAGGTTGTTTTACCCCATGGACCTCGCAGAGCACAGAGAACAAAAAAATTGGCTATTACATTTTTTAATAATTTACGATAAACAATTTGATATGTAAAGGGTTAAATGTCACTGTAGGTCTCCATTAAAGTCTATGAGTGCCTCACCCCGCCCCCCAAAACGAACGGGCATTTTCCAGATTCAAGAATATTTTAGAATGATTGACTTTTGTAAAAAAAAATATTTGCTTTCATATTTTTCTATTTTTAAACCTTAAACACGGTATATTTTATTTTGCACAATTTTGAAGACTGAACTGGTGATTGATTACCTGCAGTTCGGGGATGGGGGGAGGAAGATCCTTGTATAAAAATATAAAATTTAGCTCAAATTCCAGAGTAAGTTGAGAGCTTATGTTTCAATTAAAAAATAATGTTAAAGGTAAAATTAAAGGTAAAGTTTAAATTTTAAACTGCTTGCCAACGGTTGGTCGGGGGTATGGAATAACCCCCCCTCAGGTATTGGGCTTCAAGAGACGTAATGAAAACTATTAAAAATACTCGTAGTTAGAATAAATATAAATTTTATAGGTATTTTCGGCTTGATACAAATCTGAGAATTTCAAAATTTCATCACATGTACCTTTCATCCATACCCCGGTTAAAATTTAATTTATTTTTGAGGAAGACCCAATAAATAATATAAAATTCGGCTTAAATTCCAGAGCAAGTTGAGAGTTTACCGGTCCAATTAAAAATAATGTCAAACGTAAAGTTCAAAATTTAAGCTGTTTGCAAACCGGGGGGTCTGGGGGGGGGTATGGAATACACCCCCCCCAGGTATCGGTCTTCAAGAGAAGTAATGAAAGTTATTAAAAGTAGAGTTAAAATAAATATAAATTTTATA
Organism: Podabrus alpinus; assembly: GCA_932274525.1. NCBI lineage: Eukaryota > Metazoa > Arthropoda > Insecta > Coleoptera > Cantharidae > Podabrus > Podabrus alpinus. Next base: position 1,601,979 of record OW026457.1, on the reverse strand, counting down.
GGAATTTTGGAATACGAATCTGATTTCAAAATTTCATCATCTGTACCTGGGGGATATTCCATCCCCCCACTCAAAAAAATTTGCTCAAGAAGTAAATCAAGAATCCGTGCATTAAATTAAGAATCTTGAAAAATTCTTGATTCTAAGAACTTACTTCTTGTTTTTTACATTTTGGTATTAAACCAAGAACGCTATTCTTATTCTTGCAGTACTTTATTAATTTAAGCTTAATTTTGGAAACAAGAATGACGTTCTTAAATCACAGAATACAAGCTAACTTAATGATATCACTTTTGTTACTTTTTCGTTCAAAAACATAAATTATAATGCAATTTTAGGCATTTTTTATCTTCGCTATCGTAATACAAACATTGTTCTCTACATGAAAAGACATATTTATAAAAAATATTTTACACACGTTTTATTTTATTTTGATTTTTAAGGGTATTCGTTACTCTGCCCATTTTTAGGCACAAAAATTTTATAATAGTTGACGTTATTATAATTCATAATTATATAATATACATTATTGCAAATTTATATTTTAGCTGCGAAAATCGCATGGCATGGTAACCAATTCTCGACTTTAAGGTTTGGACAAATGCTGTAAGCTTTATTCGCTGTACACTGGGCCAACTCCCTTTTTTGCTAAATTTTCTTCCTAAATAACAATAATTTACATTATGTTCATTATGTACATTATAAATCAGTGTTAAATTAAAATAAATAAAACATTTTCTGAAATGTTTCTCAGATCAATTTTATATTATGAATTATTTAAAATAAATGCATGTTGCAGAAAAGGGAGAAACACGTGTCATATATACTTTTTTACAAGCATTATAATTTATTACATTAACCAGTATTTATTTAAAATAATTTATAACCACGTGTAATTTTTATTTAAATTAAGACAAATAAATAACTGTTATTAATTAATAAAAACAAAAAAAATACAAGCATTATAATTTATTACATTGAATTGAATTGATGGCAAAATTTTTTAATTAAATTTGAAAATTTTTAACTGCTTAATTTTAAAGAAATCTTTAGTTTTTGATAGATGTTGCTATTTTTAAACACTAAACTTTGTAGGCTCTTACACGAATATTTTAAAAATTTTGCTGAGCCACATCGCTTGAATTAATGTCAAAATTTTTAATTAAATTTGAAAAATTTTTAACTGCTATTATTTGCGCGGTTGTTTATAATGCTTGATTGTTAAAATTTTTTTAATTTTTGATAAATGTTGCTATTTTTAAACACTAAACTTTGTAGGCTCTTCCAAGTGTACGTATTTTGAAAATTTTGCTGAGTCAGTCGCTTGAAATTAATGTCAAAATTTTTAATTAAAATGTGAAAAATGTTTAACTGCTATTATTTGCGCGCTTACTTTTAGTGCTTGTTTTTGAAGAAATTTTAAATTTTGGATAAAAGTTGCTATTTTTAAAAACTATCATTTTGTAGTCACTTTGCAACGTGTATTTTAATAATAAATTTTTTATTTATTAAAATACACAAATAATTTGCAGGTTAAAAATGTTACTTGGGTTTCCACTGATACATGTAAACAAGATTTTTCCTAACAGCATTCGGAAAAAGAACAAGGCCAATAATTAATGTTTAATATTTTGAGCTCCGAGCAACATGTCTACTCCACGAGTACTCCCAATAATGTTGTGCTTGTGAATAAGGGCGAAGCTTTTAGAATACGTTCTATTTTTTATTTACATGGTAAATATCAATTCACGCGGATACTTCTTATAGATACATGTATGATTTGTACGATACTCCATTGCAATCAAGTAAATTAAATATTTATTATGTATGCCACGAAGGTATTAAACATGAAAATTTTATTCTGTCCCAAATAGAATGCAAATGTGTTGCTATTAAGCATAAAAAAGGTTATGCAGTTTTTCCAATTCTTCATCAAAGACGTTAACGTGAATACCGAAAATGTAAAATTGTAAAATAAAACAGTAAAATAAAAAATGTAAAAATGTAAAATACGTTGTGTATTTATAATTTAAAATTCGAATTAGAAAATAGGATTTTTATGTTGAGAGACAACCTTTGAGCAGGCAGTAGCATTTTACAATTAGTAACCTAAATACTTAACCTCAAAACGAAATCGAGACTAACCTCAAAAGCGACCACTCACGTGTAAGTTGAAATTGCGAACATAATTTTAACTTTTAGTTTCTTAGAATAAAAGCTGGAGAGGAAATTCCTCCAGCAAAATCCAGTAAACAAAAACCTCCTCACAGGAGGCACATACAATCATCCTCCGGTAAGGTTTACCTGAGGCGCAGCATACCAAAAAGCCTTATAGGTTTATTTGAAAAATCGACCGACGAGATGTACAGTGCGGATACCGAAGATAACAACATGGACATCACAGCTATTCCACGTGATTTCGCCATTCCCCCTTTCGAAGAGGGCACGGGAACAAAGAGGAAAAATCCAGGAAGCACACCTCCAAGTGACTTCGGAAGCAAGAAGAATAAGCAAGACAACGATAAGGGGCAGCTTAACAACGTAGCAATTCAAAACAGATTCAGCGCACTCCTACGTGACCCGAACACTAGTGAGGACATCAGGATCAGTACCGCAACCGTGAGGGCCACTCGACAGCAGTTGGTAAATGTTGCCGAACAGAACTCCTCTGCACCTCGAGCACCAAAACCTATAAAACCCACTCCCATTATAATCAAGCGAGGTATTGCAAACTACAAGGAATTTGTGGAACTCATCAAAGAAACGATAAGTAAAAATTTTACTATAAAAAATCTAGGTTACCAAACTAAGATCATGGTTGAAAACATGGAAGATCACAAAAATCTGGTCGATGCACTTAAAAAAGAAAACGTGGAATGCTTCTCGTACTCTACAGCTGAAGAAAAGAGGGCTTCGTTTGTACTGAAGGGCACCAACCGGCTTGAATCCGCCGAAATCATCGATGAACTACTACTGAAAGGGCTCCAACCATTCGAGTGCCGCCTACTGACCGATACCTCCAGAGATGGGACACCGGTCATATACCCAAAGTACAGAATATCATTTGCAGCTGGGACCACGCTGCAACAAGTAAGAACTATTAATAATATATGCTACAATAGGTGTTACTGGGAGAAATATAACCCACCTCGATCCATAATACAATGCGGAAACTGCCTGGAACTTGGACACGGGAGCAGGCACTGTTACGCTAGACCAGTCTGTGGCCATTGCGCAGGCGTTCATAACACGTGGCAATGCACCAAAACTGAAGAACCCCCCATCTGTGCAAATTGCAAACAAGAACACAGAGGCACCTCAAAAGAGTGTCCCGACTACAAAAAGGCTGAAGCGATTAAGATCAATAACGCCGCTAGAAAAAGAACGGCAAGGCAACAAAACTATAATAATAGGCAACAAGTAGCATACAGATACGCAGCCGAGGAATACCCCAAACTTCCTTCCCGCAGAGTACTACCAACACCGCTGATGGATCAAATCATTCCACCACCGTTGAACTTCAACTGCCCCCCTCCACAGCTGAACCGTCACCCTTGGTCGTCAGCAGAAGCGCAGAGGCCACATCCATCCGAACGACCACCACCGAGGGAAAGACAAATGCCCAACAATCCCATGGCAAGCGATTTCGCGTCCTTCATGCGCCAAATGCACGAACTGCAGGAAATGTTTGACTTCAAGAAGCTCATGGAAGTCATGAGACGTCTGATGGATAGGCTGAACCAGACAGACGACCCTATCGAAGCAATGAGCGCCTTCGTTGAAGCAAGCTCGGCATTTGTTGCCACCAAGAAACGTAACAACGTACATGGGTAAGACACCCATTGCGAAATTGAATATAGCAAACTGGAATGCCACCAGTGTTGTCCGGAAAAAAGAAGAAGTAGAAGTCTTCCTAATGGACAACAACATCGACATTGCTCTGGTCACTGAAACTTGGCTCAAACCAGGAGTAAAATTTAAGTTGAAAAAATATCATGTCTACAGAAATGACAGAGTAACACACGGAGGAGGGGTTGCCATTCTCATAAAAAAGGGTATCCCTCACGAACCCACTAAACCCGAAATCACTGAAAACCTCGAGATCATCGTCTATAAGATCAAGACAAATCCGCCACTCCTAATCGGCGCAGCCTATAACCCCCCGGACCGACATGAACACTTTGCAGAAGAGCTGAACGTGTTCCTAGACCAATACCCTAACATAATCATTGGAGGAGACTTCAACGCGAAACATTCGTTTTGGAACTGCAGCAGCAACAACACCTGCGGCACTATCCTGCGAGACCTTTCACTTGAGAAGAATTTTGTTATTGTTTATCCGCCAGAACATACGTACTTCCAAGGGCCTCAATTTCAAGCATCAACACTCGACATCTTTCTTCTACAAGGTGTCGGCCAACATACCACTCCTACCGTCCTAGACGACCTATCATCGAATCACCACCCGGTGGTGATGACCCTCTTTCTAAAATATGACCTGCACGAAAGAGAAATACGAACAACCGACTGGCAGAAATACAAGGAACTCTGCAACGACTGGATCACAATTAACCCCAACGTTGTCAGCAACACCGACATCGAAGATTCAATACAAAATCTTACTGCCACAATGCAATCTGCTTTCAACGATGCAACAAAGAAAAGCAAAGTAAGAGAATCTCACCAAATCGACCCAGAAATTAGACGACTGAAAACATGCAGGAACTGGGAACGTAAGCAGTGGCTACGTACAGGCAACGAAGCGCACCGCATTGCAAAGAATCACATTACTGATGAAATCCAGCTCCTTTTACAAAGAGAGCGGCATCAAAAATGGACGAAGCTTACCGAAAAAATTATACTACAGGACAACTCCCTCTGGCAAGTATACAAAAATTTTAAAAATAAACACGATCAACTGCCAATCATCAAGACCAGCGACGACGTGAACCTGTACACCGATCAAGATAAAGCTGATGCATTCGCGAAAGTTTTCCTCGACGCGCACAGCAAAACAATTCAAGATGCCTCTCCTATGGATGACATTATCAACCATAACTTTGACAACTTCCACACAAACCCCGACGAGCTCAACGGAAGCCCCATTAAGACCAACCCCGCCAAAATTGCCAAAATCATCAAGGGCCTAAAAAACAGAAAAGCTCCCGGTTTGGACGGTATTTCGAATAGGCAGATCAAATACCTCCCGAGGAAAGGAGTATGCCAGCTGCACTATATCTTCCGCGCCTGCCTCTCCAACTGTTACTTCCCGATGCAATGGAAACTAGCAAAGGTAATCGCGCTCCCAAAACCGAACAAGCCCAGAAATGTCGCCACGAATTATAGACCAATCAGCTTACTCCCCACCCTCAGCAAAGTGCTTGAAAAGATCCTATTGGAAGAGCTTAAGGATCACCTAGAAGAAAAAGAAACAATTATAAACGAACAGTTTGGTTTCAGGCGTAGGCACAGCACGACGCATCAAGTGGCGCGAATCAAAGAAAAGATTACGCTAGAACGCCACAAAAAGAGGGATACGGGTATGGTGTTACTCGACCTCGAAAAAGCCTTTGATGTGGTCAGTCACAAAGCCCTCATTTTCAAGCTAGTAAAACAGGTTCAAGCCCCAATTAACTTAATAAGAATCATCGCAAACTACCTCGACAACAGAAAGTTCCTTGTCAACGTCAATCAGGTCAGTAGTTCAACAATTAACATTCCAGCGGGTGTTCCGCAAGGGTCTTTACTGGGCCCAATCCTCTTCACCATCTTTATCAACGACATTCCTCGTCATCCAAACACACACCTAGCAGTCTACGCTGATGACACTGCCATATATGCCCACTCGACCAAGACACGGCAGTTTGTGAAGTACTTAGAAGAACACACAAGAACAATTCTCAAGTATTTTGAACACTGGAAATTGAAAGTGAATGAACCAAAAACTGAAGCAATTCGGTTTACAACTAAACGTAAAGCCCCAGAAGTTGCGGGGGTCCGTGTAGGAAATCACACCATCCCGTGGCAACCCACAGTGAAATACTTAGGTACTATTCTGGATACAAAGCTCCTCTTCAGCGAAGAAATACGAACTCGTTTAAGCAAGACAAATTTCGTCATACAACTCCTATACCCATTCATAGGACCTGCATCTAAAATTTCAAAGAAAGAGAAAGTTACACTTTACAAAACTTGTGCTCGATCGATACTGACCTATAATGCACCCATCTGGGCCATCGCTAACAAAACCCATATGAAGTCCATTCAAACCATGCAGAACAAATTCTTAAGAATTATTGGTCAATATCCCCGATTCACCAAAATTGATTTCATGCACACGGATCTTGAAATCGAACCCATCACCAACTTCATCAAAGACAAAACAAGGAAGACGATTGAGTATATGTCAAACCACACAAATCCACTCATCGCAGAAGCGGTCGACTACAACATCGATGCCATGCCGTTCAGAACGTTAAAGGGATTTATGAAGCAAATCGCATGTTAAATTTCACTTCAAAAATATTTGTTTTATTTCTTTTTAATCCATTTTTAATACACCTACTTGGGTGGTGACACCGCTGCCCCCATCGAGCAGGTGCGTGCGTATGTGATTTGTTGCCTGGCATAGTACTGGAAGAGAGAAGATTGTAACAACTCTTATCTCTTCAGGGCTATTCTGGCGGCAGGTTCCGTAATGCGCGGGCTTCCCGATGTGGCACCGGTGACACCTCCTAAGTACACTTAATGTAAATTCTGTACACAAGACTAGTAAAGATTTTCGACAAACTCATCCTTCCCGTAGAAACAAATTGTTAGCTAAAAAAAGAAATGTATTAGGATCCCACATTCCATTGGTTAACCTCCAATTTTATTAAACTCCTAATTCCAGCTCAATTTAATTCAATTGCTTATTTTTCAGGAATATTTTTAATTTGTTGTATATTACCAAATTTGTAACTAGTTTTTAATCCTATCGATTCGTCTATTTTCTAATGTATCTTAAATTTCTTTACCTCGCTATTTTCAAATGTCAACATATTACCGACTTATGAAGATTCCTGTAATCATCTAAGTTTAATTAAGTAAAAAGCCGGGACTACATCGAAGAAGTCTGAATTGTACAAAATTCTTAAAATTTTGTAAACCTAGACGAGCGACACCGGAAATGGTAAATTTTTGAAATTAACTTGGTTTGGTTAGAATAATTCTTGGAGCTGTCTATCGACATGACGATCCCGCGGCGCTTGCCACAGCGCGACATGGCAGTGCTCCCCCCCCCCCCAAGGAGGTGCGTTGCCAATTCGCGAGGCGGCAGGCGACGCGCTAACGCGCGCCTTTATAAAGTCCAAGAACAGTCTGACTAAACCCAGCTCTATCTTTTGTTGTTTTGTTATTAATTACTCAGCAGGTTTTTGAAAATTTTATCCTGCAACCTATTCAACTTCCACTTCACGAAACTTATAACTTACTTAATTAAATATAGAGGAGAGGGGCTTATGCCCCTATATTCTATAACTTTTGTAACGTGTACTTGTAACCTGTAAGGTATCCTCGAGCTACGTAATTAATAAATGTTATTTGATTTGATTGATTGAGGATTTTTATGACTATTTAAAATGACAATAGTCAAGCACGTCCAGGTAGCACAGATGTTACAGCGTTAGACTCAATACCTGTAGGTCCTAGGTTCAAATCCCGGTGGAGCCGTAAAAAAATGTAAGTATATATAATTAATATTTCAGCTTAATCAGGAATTTACAGATATGCAAAAAACAACAGGACGCAATATGATGAATACCAAAATTACCATGAATAAGTAGTAAAATTTAAAATAATGAAATTGTACAGAAGTGATATTAGATAAATTGTCAAGTAAAATAATTGAAATAATAATAATAATTTTTATTATTTTTTTTAATTTGTTTTAAGGCTGGTCATTCTAAAATTAATAACTTCTTAAATCTTGGAACCAGAATGTGTTCGCTTTGAAATAAACCTCGGGTGTGATTAGCATAAATTAAGAATGGGCATGTTTAAATAGAGGATGCCTGCTTAAGTATTAGGGTTTCTACAACCATAATTAACAATAAGCTTGCCATTCTTAAATTATTCTCGATTCAAAGTACCCGGCATGATTGGGTCAATTTCCAGAACGTTTGTTCTTGATTTAAAGTTCGTTATTCTGGCTGGTAAGACTGGACTTTTTTGAGTGCCCAGACCCCCGGTTAAAATTTGATTTATCTTGGAGGAAAAATTCCAATAAATAATATAAAATTCGGCTAAAATTCCAGAGCAAGTTGAGAGTTGACAAAAAATAATAATACCCCCCAGCTATTGGGCTTCAAGAGAAGTAATAAAAACTATTAAGTATAGAGAGAATAATAAATATAAATTTTATAGGTATTTTCGGTTTGATACGGATCTGAGGATTTCAAAATTCCATACTCCCCAGACCCCCCGGTTAAAATTTAACATTTTTGTTTGGGAAACAAGCGCTTAGAACTTGATTTCCGAGCAACATTTGTCACGTGAACGTAAAACATATATCTGAAGAAATCTGTTTACGTTGGATCCATAAAGTCCAGAGGTGCATTTCAGCAGTATGCAGGTGAGTAAAGGAGGTATTTTGAATGTAGAACTGGAGTCAGGTCCGAGGTGTTATGTGTTTCAAGCCGAAGTTTAGCTTCGGCTAAAAAAATCATCTACAATGACCTTGATCAAAAAATAATCAGACACCGCCACTGCCGCAAGCAAATTTGTCAAGTGCATCTAACTGGGAATTAAAGTTGCAGAATATTATTTTTTAAAAACGAGCTTAAGGTTACAGATAGACATAACTTGGAGAATTTTTATCTCTATCCAGAATTTTTTGGCTGGTTCCGCCTTTTGCCTATTCCCAAAGGTGTAGAAATCGGAGAAACTGATAATGTTTTTAGCAAGGTGATAATTACAGTTTTGCGATTTTCTTGACGGAAGGAATACCGAACCTACGTCAGTGCAAAATTTCAGCTTATTTTTGTTGTATTAATTGAAACGTTAACGTTAAGAATGCAACGTTACAGAACTAGTATTACATGGCTAAAATAAATAATAATTAAATTATAATCTCTTTGCGTATGTCAAGACGGTGACACTTAAGGAAGCCTCAACCTTGTAAAATTTGAAAAATACAGGTAATAATCCAAAAAACGAAGGACCCATTATTCATTAAATTATGAGATTACCCTTCGGAGCCCCCCCCCCTCCGCCTATCTATGGATTCGAAAGATTTCCGGACCCGCCCCCATAAAGCAGTACATAACTACCGGAAGCTTCCTAAGCACTAAAATCAAGAATGAAAAAAGACCTTTTGCGGTTAAGCCACAGACTTCCTATAAAAGCTAAATATGATAAAACTCCAATTAACATTTCGAGTACGGCATAAAAAATTATCAAAACACAGACCGACCTCTGCAGGCATCCGTTTAAACCGCCGCGAAGAAGAAAAACGTCCGATGATAAACGTCGAATCGAATGTCTCATTACAGTCACATCCTTGAGACTAATCCATTTTTCATCACGTACATATAAATATTTAAAGAATGCATGTCTTAATTGATATTCCATTGAATTGTTAACTCGAAAAGAATGTCGAATATTTTCAAGCTGGAAAACTATAGAGAGCGATTCGCTCTAAATATTGTAAATTATAAATGAGGCCATCCAACATTCTTCGGGTATCTGGAAACTGTTATACGGTCATAAAGTTTAAAGGCGGGAGGGGCGAAAGCTACTCTTCGCCTCTCAGCTACCGGAAAGTTAAAAAGGAGGCTAAATTAAAATGGCCGACCGACTCAACGTGCGTTTCAGGCAGATAAATATATTTTAGAAGTGGATATTCAGGTTCAATTATAAACTACAACGTGTAAACACGGATAATGTCATGTAAAGTGTAAAAAGAGACACCCACGCGTTTATGCTGCTTTGAAGTAACAAAGAAATAGAAAATAAAACAACAAAAAAGCGTGCTTTCCCAACATCGCCCCATCGCATCGCAGTAAATTTTTCTTCGATAAGAAATTTTATTATCTATTCATGTTGGGTACTATTATGGAATAAATCCTAGATAAAATTCTTATTTTATTTTCTATTACTTGCTATTTTATTTAAAAGCTTTTCTCGACTTGACTTATTTTTACTCTTAATGAAATGAACAACGTCGTTCAAAATTGTGGCTGTGTAGTGTCGCGAATCGCGGATGTAGAAAAAATATATAAGACAATATAGGGGCTTAATGCGGGGGTAATAAATTTTGATCGAATCGCAATAGTCGATCTGGGGCTTTCTGTTGTGCAAAGTAAATAGCATCAAAGGGTTACAGGTGGTTCGTGTCGATGGGAAACTTATACTGTGTGTAATTGCAAATATAAACATCGTGTTCACGCTTTATTACCCCATTGCTCGGGTTACTTTTTAGCAGGGCCGGACAGCAATGTCAATGTTGACAACTCCGCATGGACCGGTCCTCTTCGTGTCGACATTAATTGAAAAATTCTGAATTTCACTCTTCAGTTTCTGCCTTCCGACCTCGACAAAGAGATGTTGTAATTTTTCAATCGAGAGACTCAGGATTTGGCCGTTATATTGGAAAAACCACGCGAAAACACATATTTTTATGAATATTGGTGAATATCTCGGTTTGGGTTCATTTTAGCGCAAAATATCAAGTAATTGAAAATAAAGTACACTAAATTTTCTATAGAAAAGGCCTGATAATCTTTTATTGTTAATTGATCGGTTGCAGAGTTACAGCCTTCGGGGATCACAATATACGTTTGTCATTCTTTATCTATTAATTTGGTTATCTGATATTTTGGGTGTCTTGAAGCTATTTAACCGATTATATTTAAATGAAACCGAGATGCACTAATTTTCATATTTCTTCGCATGGGTTTTCCAATATGGAGTTCAAAATTCATATTTAGAGAGCCAAATAAAGATGATTTTTATTCCAGATTGCCTCTCAGTGTAAAACCGTTGTCTAGTAGCCTACGAATGTATAATATTATATAGAATTTAGTTTAATTTTTAATTTTTCAATAGCCAATCAAAAGTAGCATCAAATACAGTTATAAAGCTTTAAAAACCCAGGCTGTTTGTCGAGTTTTAGGGCCGGTTCCACACCAACTCTGATTAAATTGTTGGTTAACTAATCACAATTAATGATTAACCGTGATTAAGTTCAGAATTTAACCGACATTAATTTCAAAGCGTTCCACCAAGCGTTTAGTATCTATGATTAGTTGATTGCTTTTATTTCGTGTATACTCGGGTATAAACTTGCAAAAGCTGCTCTGATTGGTTGATATGCAGTTACATAAAAATTGAACTAATAGTAATTGGTATAGTAAGAAATGCGCATGCATTTCGTCCAAAATCGGTTGATTAGTTTGAAGTCTAGTTAACCATGATTAAACTGCTTTAACCAAGATTGAAAAGATGGTGGAACGCTCTTTTTCATTTAACCGTGGTTAACTCCAACTAATCATAATTAAAGTATTTAATCAGAGTTGGTGGAACCGGCCCTTAATGTCTTTGACGAACAGTAACCTAAAAACTAGGCGTCACATCTGAAAAATGTATAAACATTTTTTTAGCCTTTTGAATTGTCTTTCTGAAAAGCCGAGAAAAACAAAAAATATACATGAAATGTTTTTCTAAGTCGTGCAATCAGACGTGATTAAGCAATTAAAAATTTTAACTACCAGTTAGTTAACTGGAAAAGATCGGCCCTTAGGTACAAAAAAAGTATTAGAAATAAAAACATATTACACCACAATAAAATCCTAGATTAAAACTGTGCTCGTTGGAACCGAAGATTCAATCCCATTAAAATTGCCGGATGGGACGGGCAAGTCCGGGACCAATTTTTTTTATGTAACCTAAATCCATCACAAAAACTTTAGTTATTTACTTTAGTAACTTGAACATTAATTAATTAAGGACATGTACCTAAAGGAAATTTGCAAACAAAAATTAATTAATTTAAAGAAGATGCGAGATGCATATTTTTAGAAAACTAAAAGAGATATCAATTTTTTAAACCGTTTTGTTAAAAATAGAAAGACTTACAAACTAGGTATAATAAATCATGTACTTGCTTATATTTTAAATTATTTAAGGGGTCGCACCAACCTGGCCGTTCGAGAAACAGACTTATTTAAAAAAATAAATAAACCCGAAAGTATCGAATGAAATTTTTTGATTTACATAAAATAAAAATTAGAAAAAATATTTTAAAATGGAGGCTCTACACCCGATGCCGTTGAGGTCCTTACCGGTTGCATGAAAATCTCGGTAATGCCACTTCCGAAAATCACTACAAAAAAACATCAACATAAAAAACAGTTTCTTACACAAATGTTTCAGGAAAAAAATTAATAATAAAAAAAACGAATAAACTTATCGCAAACACCATACGCTACATTTTAGATAAAGTATCTAAGAGTATTGTGTCCAAATTTCAAGGCAATCGGTTCGATTGTTTTCGAGATATTCGCAAATGGAAGTCGATATCTGATTTTTACCTACCTACTGGTAATTTTTATATAAAAATTCGAGTTGGGTAAGCTCTGGTAAATAATTGTAAAGTTCACAACTGGGTTATTAAAAAAAAATTTTTTTTTAAACTTCCACGATGGTCAAACCACATGATGATCTATTTATCATGGATACAACTCAACAATTAATAATTATTATCGACAAATGATGCCACGTTATTTTTTGAAAGTTAAGTTAACCAAAATTTTGAATAGAGATTATGTCAAAACCAAATCAAGTTCATGTGCAGCCTTCAGGCCGCACAACCACGAGAACCTTTAAAGCGAGCAGATCAAACGAATTGAATATTAATGGAATAAAGTTTACATTGAAAGTTCAAGTAGAGGTGATTAATTATTATTAAGATTAATTATTATTAAGATTAATTATTATTAAGTACGTAAAGCGTTAAAGAATATTAAAACAAAAAGTTGAAAGAGGTAAGGTACCGATTTGATTGATGAAAAATTGAAGAAGTTTGGATAAAATTAATAGGAAGGAATTAATAGAAAGTACGTAATTATAAGATAAAGCATAGAATAAAAAAGAAGTTTTATTAATTCGGAGTGGTAAGCTGAAGTTAAAAAAAGGGAATTGAAAATAAAAATCGTAAATGAAATTTAAATTTTACGTCGATTACAAAGTAGGGCCTTGAGTTGAGTTTGTATGTGCAGAGCGCCTGTGATTGAACTACATACGATATAAAAATAATTCCATCAGAATAAAAATTATAAAATTAAATAACTGAAAAATTTGGATAAATTGGATTTATAATTGGATTTACTAAGTAATGGTATTAAAAATTGTAGTTCAGGTGAAGTTTTTCACTGTAATATAATATCGATTATTCGCTCTGTACGATATTCTAGAATAAATTGGAACAAATTGATTTTTAATTCTGTTTTGCATTAGCACTTTGTAAAACCCCGCAAACCCCCGGTCAACTACACCATTGTATGCGTTTTGACCCCGGCTCATCATTCCATGAATGATTTTTTTTTAAACACCAACATTTACGAAGAAGTTCTGCCTTTTTTTTACTTTTTTTTTAAATAAAATTTACTGTTGAAAATCATCTGGTTGCTTTTTACTTTATATTCAAATTAACTTAGCTCCCTCCCCCCACCACCGAGGATAGCGGGTTATTTTCCGTACTAAAATATTTTAAATATCGACCTTAATCCTGGACCATGCTGTATTATGTAAAACATGACGCGAGTTAATATAAATTTACAATCACACAATGAACTTCCTCGGGAATAAAAAATAAGCAGAAACTCAACCGGAAAGAAATTATCAGCCGATAAAACAGCATTTTCGCGCGTTAAAAATAATTTCAGACATACAAAAATAACCTCGTCTAGACCATTACCACCAAATTAATTTGCAAAAACTTGAACAAACTCAACTATGGGATGCAATGACACCTCCAAAGGAGTTTAAGAACAGCAAACCCAAAAATAATTTAACGACAAAAAGCGCGTTGACCTTTTTGGGCGATTAAAATAAACAAAATATTGAAAAAACTATAAAATATTGTGGCGCACAATGGAAAGATTATTAAGTCTCTCGTAAATTTTATTCTTCGTCAAATCGAGTTGTGAGCTTTCACTACGAACTATGACCCCGTGACTTCAATAAGAAGTTCGTTCACTTAAAATGTTCCACGAACGTTTCCTTATTTTCTTTCTAAACTCGGCGAATTTATATTTTTACACCTAAGTCGATAAAGATGTAAAGTGATATGGCACTGCAAATCATACTAAATTAAATTGCGTGGAAAATGTTCGCAACTTCAATTCCAGCTTACATAAATTACCACTCATCCGGTATATTACGATTCGCATATTTTGCACTTTTTCAAAAAATAGCACGAAATTCGAGCCACAAATTTTCCTGGCGCGTGTCGACTGTATAATGAGAACCAGGAAGTAGGAAATAAACTAAGATTAAAAATGTGGGTGAGATTCTATTTCCGCATTTTCCGACGACGCACTTTTGTTTTAAATTTCAGGTCTTGGCCAATTCGCGATTTTACGAGCTTCTTTGCTGGAAATGTAAATTTCGGCGACTGTGCAGTTAATGTAACCACTCGAAACAAAATTTCTTCAGCTACACACTAAAGAATGGGCTTATATTAGGCTATAGAAAAAATAACTTGGCTGAAATTTTGAAAAATAACCAAAATATCGACTTTTGAAAAGAAGGGAAAGTAAATTCATGTAGCCGGTCGAAACCGGGGTCTGCACGGGTATCGGGTTACAGTCCCTTGAAATGGAGTGACATTTTTTCGGTCCGATTTTAATTTTTCTTTGAAATTCGGGTAGGGGGGGGTGTGCTTAGTAGATATTAGTATAAATTTTCGCGAAAAAATGGAAAATAAGGCGGTTATTGCCGAAAAAGTGAAAAAATTAAATTTTTTTTGCCTTCCATTTTTAAGGGTGTGCATTCGAAAGGGAGGGTCAGCCATCGTCAAATCCTACTCCTCCGGGGCGCCGCTCCGCTCCGCTCCGCTCTGCACCCCTACGGAGCGGATTTGACTCTGGTTACTAGGCTAAACATACGAGAAGCGCGACAGATCAATGAAACCGGGATCTATGCAACCGGGATGTGAGAGACCCTCGAAATAGCATTAAAAAGTATAGTCGCGGTATGGGGCAGTAAACTATTTCGTTTCACCCCCAAAAAATCGCGTAAAAACTAAAAATAATCGATGTTGCATGTACGACGTTCGAGGTGCATCTGCTGCTGCGAAATTTTCTAAGTGTAAGAGTATATCTAGCTGCACGTACCGTCAACAAAATGCGCGCCGGCCGGGCGAAGCTAGTGGCATCGACCGGTTGTGTGGCACGATCATGCTACTTTTCCGTACTTTTCAAAATCGATTATTTCAAAATTTTGATAACAAATTCGGCGCTAATATTTTGAGAATTTGTTATATTAACTGTGTTCTTTAGTGTGTAGCAGAAGAAATTTAGTTTCGAGTGGTTACATTAACTGCACAGTAACCTAAATTTCTAATAAAATGACAAGTTGTAATGAACAAATTTCAAAAATAAATATGTCGGACACGACTTTCCGTCACACGCACCTGCATATGGCAAATTTTACGATACTTCCAGAACATTGCGATTACATAACGAATTTTCCGGTCACGTCAACAAACTTTTTTCAAACGATAAACGACTTTTTTTTTCGCATTTTCTTTCCACACGTGATAAAATCGCGTTAACTCAAAAGTGACATTTTCGACCACCTTTTTTTCAAAAACGTGGCGCTATAATAACCACGGTTAATTTTGTATTTAACGAACCGTTAAGAACGGAAAAATTTGCATAAAAACAACTTTGTACGTTTTATAAATTAAGATGCAACAGCCTTCGTTATTTCAATAGATACCGATCAAACTAACGCTTAGTTTTATTAAACCCAAGATTAAATCGTCGTATCAGATGTAAGACTTAATGATTATCAACCTTACCGCTTAGAAATTCGATTTTCCCAGCGAAATGTGTGCTTTGGAGAAACTCACCTGAAACAAAACAAACAAATTAGTCACGTAATAAAAAATTTAATCAAGAACAAAATTTATGTCCGTTTAGTTTAAGAATACAATTAGATATGCGTCAATTGCATTGGTCGATCGCAGCGCCAATTTTACAACATTATGTTATAATTTAAATATTTTGGCGAGAGACACATTATGATGCGTCACGTAAGTCGTGGTGTGGCGATGGTGTTAAAAGAAAATTTAATTAGAATCATAAAATGGCAATAAAAGATCACATAAATGTTAAAATTATGTCGTCAATGAAGTAAATACAAAGATGACGTCCACGTCGTAAAATAAACCAATATAAAAAGCAACAAATTTGCTAGTAGATAAAAATTTTTTCGAGTTATAAACTTCCACAAAACATCCGAATTTTACTGTTGATATGAAAAAGGTTGCAAACCATCAGAGGAATATCGATAATGCAAACTTTCAAGTAGAAAAGTTGGAAAATTGCCCAATTTTTTCACTTACAATGAAAATCAAACACATAGGAATTTTCAAGTTGTTAAATTCGCCTGGTGCGACTGTCGTAGGAGTTTAAAATATTTTTTCACGACACGCCGTTATTTACCAAAATCTAATTCATTGACAAGGCTCAGAGTGTTCTGACCTGCTTACCCGTTTCAATTTCGCAAATTTTCGCTTTATGCAGTGATTATAAATTTGAAAAAGATTTGCAACAGTTTAAAAATATTGTGCCATCGTATATCGAAAGCTGCGTTTACACTCGAGTTGGGTAAGCTCTTTTCAAAAGTAACTACAACTAATTGAAGCTTGTTTTGAGCTTCAAACGGGGCTTAATTGGAAACAGTAGTTTTTAAGCTGCTTTTTGTTCAGTCGTTAGTTTAGAATTAATTCTATATTAAACAATGTTGACAGCATGAAGATTTCTAAGAATTTTGAAAACCATACAACAAACTTAAAATCCTGCATGACCTTCTAGTCATCTAGTGCGTGATTGGTGTGGTTGTGCGGCCTAAGGCCGCACTGTTGTTTTCATTATGTTGACAACTAATAAAACATCTTTGAAATAATATGTTTTTTGTTTATCTTATAATCCCTAATTTTATCCAAAACTTGGCGTACATGGGTCAAGAGTAATTTTTATTTAGGTTAGCAAAAGATAATTATTGACCAATAAGAATTTATTTCAATCGGATATATTTCTCTTCCAATAAGTGCCTTGTCAGGTATTTCTGACGTTAGCGGCCTTCTTTCGTATGTTTGAGGTGTGCGCCTAAGGTACAAAAAGGGTACCTACAGTTTAGGCTACACTGTAAAATTTGCATGTAAATAATATACATTAAAACAGGTGTAATTTTTACATTCAAAATTATGTAAAAATACATATTGTGTAATATTCTATTAATAATAATGTGAAATTGCGGTTTATCTGTAATTTTACCTTAGAATTTGTGTAATTTAAAAAAGAAAAGGTGAAAACTACACAAAAGAATGTAAATTTACCAGTTTTCGGCATCACGAATGTAAAACTAGATTTGGATATTGTATATTTACATTCCAAATTATGTAAATACATAATATTGTGTAATATTCCATTAAGAGTGTGAAATTACAGTTTTTCTTTAATTTTATTGTAGATGTGATTTTACATTTATCTTTATTTATGGAATTTAAAAAAGAAAAAGTGAAAACTACACAAATCAATTTAAATTTACCAGTTTTTGGCATGACGAATGTAAAATTATATTTGGATATTGTATATTTACAGCACATTGACATTAAAAAACGTGTCATTTTTACATTCCAATTATATAAAAATACAGATTATGTAATATTCCACTAATAATAGTGTGAAATTACAGTTTCAATGATAGTAATATTACTGAATAAGTTAGGAAAATTCCGCATATGCGCAGCAAAAATTTACATTTAAAACTGGTAACGTACTTTGGGAACGGATGGTGTGTCTTGTAACTTTACACAATGCATAAACAATTTTACACAATGAACAAACAATTTACATACTCAAAACATCAAATGTAATATTACAATGATAATCATGGGCGTGAAAAGTTACCTATGATTACCATTTTAATTTTACATAATCATATTTTGCGTAGTACCGAAACATCAGTTCGGCATAGTTTTGAACCATGGAAAGTGCAATATACCTACCCTTTAGTGGCTTACTATGAACTATTGAATACGGCAGTAGCGTAACAATAGTCATGGGCCTTTGTTCAAGAGTTAAACCGGAGTCCTAAGGGGCGGAGGTAAATGTGCCACCAGTAATGTTATGCTACCTGCTACGAATTTAGGATATTAAAAGTACACAGGTATTTGTGCCACCGGAGAAAACGGCATCTACCTGATGCATCTCCTACATGTAACATCGATTATTTTTTGATTTTACACGATTTTCTGGGGGTGAAACGTAATAGTTTACTGCCCCATACCGCAACTATACTTTTTAATGCTATTTAGAGGGTCTCTCACATCCCGGTTTCATTTATCCCGGTTTTCTTGATGTGTGGCGCCTTCTCGTATGTTTAGCCTAGTAAACCGCCCTGGAGGGGTGCAACGCGGAGCGGAGCGCAGCGGCGCCCCGTAAGGGTAGGTTTTGACGATGGATTACCCTCCTTATTGAATGCACACCCCAAAATTGGAAGGCAAAAAAAATTTAATTTTTTCACTGTTGGTGGCACAAATACCTGTGTTTATTTAAAGAACCCTTTTGGTCGGTGGCACATTTACCGGTACCCTTTTCTGGTCAGGTACATTTGGTGGCACATTTACCTACGCCCGTCCTAAGGGCTGTAGGCCAGCTCGGCAAATGGTCAGATATTTAATCCGGGTCCAAATTTTCTACCTGGAAATACATAGACCGGTGACCGCATAGACCAACTCGGCAAATTAATAAATTTTGGCTTGGCCAGAACTGCGAGCATCAAAAAACCTACCCTCCGATGCTCCGCATCTCCGGGCGGTTTTTCGTGCTCCGAGCCGCTACGCGGCGGGCGCTAAACATACGAGAGGCGCGACAGATCAAGGAAACCGGGATAAATGCAACCGGGATGTGAGAGACCCTCGAAATAGCATTATTCAGCGCGTTTGCCGAGCTGACCGAAAATTAAAACGGCCTCTGGTTTTCATTTGCCCAGTTGACCGGTAGGATTAACCTATCCCTTGTACCTTTTGCCGAGTTGACCTACTCCCGTCCTAAGTATGTCGAAGAAAAACACGGTTTTCAACTAATCCAAAAAATAACAATAGAAAAACGGTAAATTTAGAGATTCCTCCTCCTTCAAATTTTATGACCCGCCGCACCCCATTGACAAAAGTCACGAGTCACCAATATAAATTAAGTTATAAGAAATTTGTGTTCAATACCCCCCAGAATATACATGGTGAACAGGAACTGGTAAATCCGGGTACTAAGTATATTTCACATTAACTGTGAAGAAATTAAATATATCGAGATGAGGATCTAAGAAATGGGTGGCTGCGGTGACAGAGGGGGGGAGGTCTGAGGGGTATCAGGTCATATGATAGTGCATTACTTTTCTTGGCCATGATAATACGCTGGGGGTACCAGACTCCCCGATTTGGTTTCTATTTTGAGTACAGGTGCAATAGATCCCTCCTAAGCTAACAAGAAACCTAACTTATAAGTGTAAATACTTCTTTAAAAAAATGGCGTCAACATCCTATCAGTGTAACTTACGGAACGTCAAACCATCAACCGCAAAGTGAAACGACCTCTACCTGAATACCCCCGAAGTTTCGATCATTTTTAGTTTACACGAAAAACTTGCGGAACACCAAATTCACTAATAGTCCTAGTCAAGAAGCCGCAAAAATTCGTAAGTTTGAAATTTTACTGATATTTGTATTTGATTATCTTAAATAAACACCCCCCCTCCTCCGCTCCGATAGTTTTCTCAAATTCCCTGTCGGCGTCCTCAGTGGGGATTTTAACTTCAAACTCAATTTTTCGCATATAACTCGCTTAATTTCATCCTGACGGAAAATTCGCATCAGATCAAAATTGAAGACCAAAAAGTTCTTCACAAAATTGATTTCTTCACAATTTTTCTAGGTCATAGTATTCCTGAAATAAAAATTAATTTCCGAAAGGCGAAATGTATTTTATGTTCATAAGTAAATTGAAATTATAACAGTTTTTGAATAATTCATTTATTTTCATCTTCTGAAGTGAATATTTCGATACCTATTTTGCAGATAATTTTGTGCTCTTCAATTTTGGTCCGATGATGATTTTCCGTGAAAATGAAATTCTGCGAGTTATAGGCGAAAAACCATGTTAGGGAAACTAAAATCTTCAATTGCTGCTGACACCGACGTCGATGGGGATGTCTCCCAATAATGTGAAACCCAGAATAAGAAAGAAAAAGATCAAACTGTGATTGATAAACGTTTTTTAAAACGTTTATTCTCTAAGTTTTGTGATGATGAGCTTTGGGAACGACGACGTCCTTCGTTAGCTGAACTAAAACCCTGACCATAAGCACAAGGGTTAAGGTGGGTCTGACGGCATGTCATTATCCATTAACTGTGTGGGCTGCGGTGCTGAAGACTCAGGATTGGATCCCTGTTATCCTATTAGCGTTTAAAGGCAGCTTTGCAATTTGGGTAGAAAAGATACACTTTTTGAAATAAATTACGACCACACTGTTGCGTATCTATTCAATATGTATAATCAATGCTTTTTATAAGTTTATATAAATTTCGTCGAAGTGGTGAAAATATTTTTCTAAAAAGTGATCCCATCTTTGCATACAAAGTTATAAAAATGAAGGAAATCTTGATAATATAAAATTGAATGCTCAAAATGTTAAATTCGTTAAATCGGGACTCAATTCGCAGTTTAGTCATTTTATAGGCATTCAACAGTTGGAAAATCTGGTAACATAATATCTGCAAGTTGGAATTAGATAATCCCAATTGGTATTCATGCTTTTGGAAGTTATCCGCCGTTATAAATTAATTT
The DNA here is from genome assembly GCA_932274525.1 of Podabrus alpinus. Lineage (NCBI taxonomy): Eukaryota > Metazoa > Arthropoda > Insecta > Coleoptera > Cantharidae > Podabrus > Podabrus alpinus. Next base: position 1,580,866 of record OW026457.1, on the reverse strand, counting down.
CAACGTCCAAATATTTAGAAAAAATGTGAAAACGATCACGAGGCATGTCAAGGTGTTACATTAATTTAATTTGTCAAAAACTTGATTACCGCCAAGGACAAAAGCAAGTACTTACAAGGTAAAAAATAATTTATACAATTTCGAAATTGTAATACTCGTAAACGAAGCAAGCTTACTTATGCTAGTCAATAAAGACAAACAATCGAAGCCACCTGTTTGTCAAAAGTCATAATTATATAACAATGAATCCATTATTTCCATTCTTAAATATGCCGATTAGAAACCCCAACTTTATTGAAAGTTTCAAGTTCCGACCTTAGTTTGTTGCTCTTTTACAAAACTAAAACTAATGAGATTACGTTGATTTACGATTTCGAAATAAAAGTTTACAATTTAATTACAAAACAACAACCAGTTTTGTTACTCTGTGTAAGTAGCCACTTAAGATGTAAGTGCTTTGCAATAAAAAAAATTTCATCAGCTCAAACTCCTCATCGAGAACCACGCTTCTGTATCACGTACCACGTCGTATACGTGAGCGACAAAAACAGTAATATTTAGCAGTAAATCTGCAATTTCTGTGCTTTTTTACATCCATTAACCACCGCCACCAAGTGCAGCACGGTTTCGAACCCAATTGGAAGTGAGTCGGTGTGCGATCGTTTTTTAAAAATTATTTTCATCATTACACGTCCATTAAACTTGACTTGAGAAGAGAATTACGATTGTTAATTATTATCCAATAATAAACTCGACATCGACAAGGATAATTTGGCAAATACCAGTTAATTCGGGAATAAGATCTTAATTAAGCATTGGGAAAATCTCAACTGCCAAGGAAATAATTTATCGGATTAAATTATGCAGTTAATTATTACAGAAAGATGTAGTACCGGTCTTCAAAATTGACAGATGGTATTAGATAATCAAAAGAATTATTTTCGTTGCAACTGTCGGACACAAGACAAGTTGGGACAGGTGCAAAACCGTAAACCTCGTGCTTATGTAAGCCACAGGTAGTCCCTAATCACACCACATTTGTCGATATATAACTCAAACCCATTATTAAAAAATTGGTAGTACCATCATTTATAATCCCACATCTGTCCTTAACAAATAACCCACATCGATATACTTAACAACGTTTGTAAGTTAGATACGTTAATAATAAGAAAAAAAATAACAATAGGGTTTTATTGTAGTCTTGAATGGATATAACGTTGCCGAAACGTTGTTTTCACTTCGTGCCGATTTTTTTAAAATAATTATGACGTCTTTTGTTTGACCGAATAATAAGATTCTGTGTTCGTTTTCTTTTGACGATGCAGCAAAATTCTTCCATCTGTATAAGTTTTTAGTCAATGAATATGGTAACCAGTGGCGTCTCGTGACTTCTTCAAAGGGGAGGGCACAATAATTAATAAAAAAATAAACATTTAATTAATTACGTGAGAGGACGTACATAATAAAAATGCAGATGAAAAATGTTTAAAACTTTAGAATACAAAAATGATTTTTTTTAAACATAGGCTTTCAAGAATAGAAGAAGCGATTGTCTTGACTGTGCAGCCTATAGGCCGCAATGGTGAACGGATTGAGCGTTATAGACACACAAATAGATGATATTATATTATATGTTTTAATAATTAAAATTTTAATTTGTTGATTAAAACGAATCTATTATAAAAAAATATTATTCTGAATTATTCTGTTTTTGAAGGGCGGCACCCCGTCGCCCTCCCTGAACCAGTCGCTACTGATGGTAACTTGACGACATGATCGTTTTTTGTGGCAAAAAGTAATTTACAACAAAAATTCATTCCGATTCGTACGGTAAGAGACTAAAAGCACTTATCAATAAATTAATTTCGTTCCACCCTATACCCCGAAGCGCGAGATAGTTAATAATTTTTTTTATATCAAAGTGAAGTTGAAAATTAAACTAACACCTTTAAAACTGGCAACTTAAATTTAATCTCTGGTAAATGAGTATAATTTGTCTAATATTACGAGAGGTTTAAAAGCATCACTTAAACAGCACTCAGAAGATTATAAAAACATTTCACCATTTTAAAACAAGTTTAGTTACTTCATTGAAATTCTTACAAGACTACTTGGAACATATTCGTTTTTCGAACTATTACATTAAAAAATATTAAATTTGTGAAAATGCTGCGCGTCTTCCTACGTTTTAACAATAATTATGTAAAGGTATTATGACATTGCATAACGAAATGGAGAATGTCGTCAACTATTAATTCTGTTATGGATTTGCGACGCAAATTCTACATGCATCACAGGTCACGTGGAATAAAATGTTAATGTTTTCTGAATTGACGTGGAACATGAAAAGCTATAACATTCGGTGAGAAAGAAATTCCAGATTCTTGGGTGTCCGAATTTTTGAAAACGAAAGATTGGTAAGTCGAGGAACGGATAATTTATCAGAAAGTTAGCAAGAGATTGTGACAAATATAGTCAGTATGAGTACTAGGTAGAATACGATTTATCCACGGCGTTCCATCAAGATCTTCTGCAATCGTCGCAAAAAGCTCACCGCACCAGATAAATTTATTTAAATAATGTAAATTTATTTAAAAATCAGTTCCGCCACATAAATTCCAATTTTGTTTGCCTTAATTTACAAAGAGTGAACATAAGGTAAAAAAATAGCATCTTGTCGTTTATCAAAAACATTAATCTTCCGCCGTAAGAAACCAAAATTATTAAACAATTTTGTCTCGTATTTACGAAGATACGAACGCCTGTGGGATTTTTCAAGCGTGGCTTGAATAATTGCGGTTTATTGCACGAAATCGTGGCAATAACAAACATCAATTAGTTGTTAAAGACGAGTTTAGCAACAATCAAGCTTATAGATCGCTCTAAGATAATTTGAAATTAGCACAGACTGCTACCACGTAAAACGTGACAATAAATCAAATTGTTGATTTCATACTTTCATATATTTTCCTAAAGGCACATAAAAATATTAAATACCTACTTCATGTAGCAGTCATTCCAATTTAAATATTATTTACAGGTAGGTGTATAATTTTTAGGGCTTAAAAGGTATAATTAAAACTTGAAAGCTTTTAGAGGCACACAGTTTTGATTTTTTAAATCAAACATAAAATGTGACATCTTATTTTCCTCATCTCTTTGTAATAAGCTCTTGAAGGTTTACAAGGTTATAAATTTAAATATTAAGCAACTCTTTACACGTTTGAAGGACCAAAAAGGCAACATTTTCATAACGCTATTCGTAATATATTTATTATTCTTGCCCAATCGTGTGTTAGGGGTTATCATACTTTCGTCCCCAACCCACAGTTGCTCCATCCTAGTAAATTGTATTTCAAAGAAAATTCAGGATCAATCGTTAACACCCTAAAGAAAATACCGCACGAACTAAATAATGTATACAAGAGGATTTACAGTTCAACGTGAAATTTAAACCACGGAATAGGTGACTTTTGGAAATAATTCTGATTCAAACAAAAAATATACTTTAACTTGGCAATCAGAAAGGAAGATTTTTGCGTCAGATGAACAAGAAAAACAGTCCACATAAAAATCTAAAAGTTTACGTTATTTTGAACAAAGTTCGAAAAAAATCACGTGCTTTAGAAGATTATATCTCGGAAACTATAGGGGCGAGAAAAATAAATTTTTGTAGTTGTAGTTCAGAATTTTATTTACTTTAATTTTGCTAATATCTATTTTGGGCGTAGGATGCATAGTTAACAACTAATCAACGACTTTCTGATTTTTGAGACCTTAATCGTTCTGCTCCTAACTTGATGTCGAAAATTTAGGGGCTGTTATCCGATGCTAAACTAAAAGATTTACTTATGTTTATCGATTATTCGAATTTATTCAGCCGGAATTTAAGATTCATCTACGTAAGCGGGGGGTATTCTATGGAATACCCTCCGCACCCCCCAGTCATGGAAACGATAAATTTCCGTTCGTTCAAAAGAAAAATTTGACTTCATTGATCATCACAAGAACATAGTACAAAATTTGATTTTTTTATTATTGACTATAAGTTTTATGAAAACCTCTACATGTAATGGAGGTTTTTTTGCAATTTTTCCGTTCAAAAAAATACCAATCACAGAGGCTCCGAAAAGGTATTCGTAATTTTTAATATTCACTTTACGAATGGATGTAAAATCACATTCACGGTGGCGTTTTTACCATTGTGTCAAGAAAAACTCATCAGAATTTTTATCTCGAAATCTGAACCCACAACTTGATCCACCTTTTTGCTAAATCAAACTCTTCTCCCTTATGTCTGTTATGTGAGTTTGACGTATTTTCACATACAGTAGATCCCCGATTTTCCGAGCCTTAGTTCTGTTTCACAAACTAAGCATTCAAAACATGCACCAATTTTTAACAATTAAAAATCTTCAACTCACATAATGGAGGTACTTAAACAAAGGAAGAAGGTGATCAGTCAGTGTAAATTTGAAATTCCAATCAAATGTTACGTAACCATCAGCGCTGGTTACCATAATAACGGTCTGGTAACCGGTAAAATTGTCAAGTTAGGCTGCATACACACTGATGCTGCAAAACGTTTCGAGACAAAACATTTTGTTTCATCTAAAAATGTGATAGAACAAAACGTTTGGAAACAAAATGTTTTGTTTTGTCTTGGAGCATTTTGTCTTGCCTTGAAACGTTTTGTATCGCCTTGAAACGACAAGGCAAAACAAAACGCTTTAAGACAAAACACAAAACATTTTATTTCGAAACGTTTTGTTCTATCATGTTTTTAGATGAAACAAAATGCTTTTTTGCTTTTTCAAAAAACGTATAGTCTCGTTGCATCAGTGTGCATGCGCCTTTACCATAACAACCGTAAATTCATCACGTTACCATAATAACGATCTGTTAACTGATAAATTTGTCACGTTACCATAGCAACGGTAATTTAAATATTATATTAAAAACCATAAAAAGTCCCCAACAATAACAATCTAGATAATACAATCCGGGGGGTCTGGGGGGTATGGAATACTCCCCAGGCGCACAAGTGTTATTTTACAGAACTATTCAAGATATACCGTTGTTTTCATGATTTCTTCCTTGATCATCTGATACCATTACTGAGAGACTGCAGGTTATAAATTTTTCTATCACAATTTATGTGTAACAACAGAGGGGTATTCCATACCCCCCAGACCCCCGGTTTCTAAAACCATGGTCTACAATGTAGCTACTTTCTGTACTGTCATTTTGATTAAACAATCTTTAATTATTTAGTACCAGGTTGGCAATTAAGGGCTTCAGGTTAAAATTTTTTCTTTTACAATTTACGGTCTGGAAAACTATGGTCTACAGGTAAATCTTGAACTATTTAGTACCATTTTGGCAAACTTTATGCGAATTTTGGAAACACCTGTTGTTAAGGCAATCAATCAACAGAAGGTGCTACTTAATTTGAAGTCGTAATAAATTGTTTTATTATTCAAATTCTTCATTTGTTTTGATCGGATCTTTTAGAGGTCCGTGATTTGGGACTGAAACCATTTATTTCGCCTTCCAATTTAGTGGCGCCATCTGATGACCACATTTTGAACTCTACCAGGCGTTTCCAAAACTCCCATAAGGTTTATCTATTTGATACTACATAATCACAGGTTCATTTTGTATAATATCTTATAAATAAATTTTCACTGAAAAAACAAAATTAAATATCTCGGGGAGGGGATCAGAATAAAGTTCTTACTTGTTCTGCGATCGAACCAAGTACCTCGGTATTGGCAGTTAAAAGCATTAGTTGTTAAGAATCTAAACGATTTTAATATACAACAAGATCATAAAATTAATAAAAACAGAAAATGCGAAAAACAGCACCGTTTAAGTAAAAAGTTGTCAAGAATTTTACAAGCGGCACCGTAAGATAGAACAGCTCGTCATCTTGAAAAAAAATCATTTACGGGACCGGTGACCTAGAATCTTAGATCTCGTATAAATGAAGCTGAACCGTAATTGCTATTACGTGAATTTATTACTACCGTAATTAGACGATCATAGCTAGCGGTTAAGCAAGTCGATTGTTCATGCGAGGTGCCCGGTTTGCTCCCGAGGGAAGTTGCAACGTCATTCCTCAACTACTGAGGTGTAATCTGCCTAGAAAAAGTACGACGTTATGTTCCGAGTTTTCCAAAAAAAACTGTCTATTGTTAAAAATCCCTCGACTTGAAATGATAAGCGGTTTAAAATATTGTAGGCAAGTCGATATAAACCCAATTAGTAAACCCATGACCACGAAGATCGTGGTGGATGCTTCGGTAAATATTACTCTTGGTAATTTTGACGTTAACCACAACAGTGGCTTGCTGTTATCACTGATAATTAAAATCAGAGTGGTTATTCCGGGTTCAAATATCGGACTACGATGAGTTTAAGGTAAGTACACATTGTTCGCTTAATTGGCATACCCACCCTTAGCACGAACATATTCGTATATTTACGAATCACAGTGATATTACATAAAACAAAAGACAGAGATTTTCAGTCGCATACACAATCTGTACCCACCTTAGCTTAGGCTTTTAGTGAACAGGATCACTTTGTGGTTGCAATAATTGTAGTATTTATTTTTATCAATTTTATAACGTAATTTTTATATTTTCCTTCTCAGAGATTTCCTGTTCGAAAAAGGTCGTCATATTCTGATGATGAGCTCTTTCTCGAAACAATCCTAAGTACGTATCATAATTCCAAGTGCTTTAGTCCTATGTAGTATATCCTAATTAAATTTTCAGGTATTTGAAAGGTAACAAACACCAGAAGCACAAAGCAGTTAAATAGTAACTTAATTATAGTCATGAAATGTGATACATTTTAATTACACTGTCAGTATTAATAAACTAATTAGTACCAAATTCACTTACAGCATTTCGTAGAATAAATTTTTTAAAAAATCAATTGAAAATCGTTATCAGAATTTTAAATATTCGCTTGAATAAATTAAAATGCAAACACGTGAAGATATTCCAATAAAAAGTCAATTAATAAAAATTTCACGATTAAAATTATAACTCAAGGTTAATTAACTAACAATTGGTATGTTTATTTACCAAAAAGTTAAATTAGAAAAATAAACATTGCTTAGTCTAGCAGAAAATTCACAGCGATTTTATTTCATTTTAATTTTATAATTACTTTTTTATTTTTATAATGGGGATATAAAGTAATTCGAAATTAGAATGTTCATTCAAAGTCACCTTTTTTGTAGTGTTCGAGGTGGAGAAATTAAAAATTAGGTGCTTTGTTTTACTGTTAAACTCAGGGGCGGACTGGCGCCAATATTATTCGCAGAAAGAAGACCAATTAAAAGCGTCCAGGGGATTAATTGAAATATTTCGAATACAAATGTGTTTTTCGATCGATCAATTTAAAAACTGCATGTTTTTAATAAGGTAAAAATTATACAATGCCAATTTTTACATGCGGTTGTCGTTTATTTTGCATTCTGCGGTTGTCATATCTGGAGCTGAGCTTACATGGGAATATTTGAAATTAAAAATGAAAAATAACAAAAAAGGCAATATTTAAGTTAATAAATTGATTGGGGATTCATGTTGTGAAGCTTGGTATTAACCATATAACATAGCTGAAGGTTTAATAAGCGCGTGTGACCAGAATAAATTAATGAGTTGAACTCTGACGAATATGTGGTACTTTGAACACGGGGGGGTATTGAATACTCTCAAAGTTCACCAAATGTTTTATTGGAAAAGCCCTTAAAAAATGCTAAATAGGCTAAATCAAGAACGTTCATTCTTCAAAATGATCTCGGTTTGAGATCACATCGCTCGATTGCATTTTCATCTATCCGAATTTTTGCAAAACTAAGAAGTGTGAAAATGTATTGTTCCATCATGGTGATTTACATGGGCGTGAAATTCGCAGTGTGGATGAAGTCGTGATAATTAGACATAGACCGGAATTAGAGTGCTTCCCTGCATGAAATTTAATTGTTGTAATTATAAAAAAAGTTCTACAAGAGAAGTGTTGATGAGTTATTCGGTTTGGAGGGAAAATTTTGAATTGAACTTCGTTTTTGTTCATACCAGTTATTATCGTGTTCTTGGTATTATATTAATAACATAGTTTTCTAACAGGTCTATAACCAATAACAGGAAAGAAATTACTATTATTAAGAAGAATATCATTTCATAATAAACATTCTCGAGCGAGACACGAAATCAAGTTGATCGATCAGAAAGTCTCCGTTCATACCGCACCACTCAACTGGACGGCTTTTATATTGCTGTAATAGGTCTATTTGACATTATCATGTGATTAAACAACCACAGCGCCGCGGGCGATTCATTAAAAATTTTGAAGGAATAAAGCAAAGTTTAACCTATGCAATGTCAAAATTTTAGAAACGTTAAAGGAACGGATAATAAATAAATAATAAAAAAAATTAGTAAATTAGAATGACGAATATAAATAATAAAATGAAGAAAGCTCATGGCGAACATTTCCGTTTTTCAATATCCTGGACTTTTTTAATTTAATTTATTTTATTAATTATTTATATTTTCTCTTTTGCCTAATTTTTCTGTTGCTTCTTATCTTAATGTAGGTTTACGACCCGCATTTAGGAACAGTTTGCTACGTATTAGTTTTTTTGAGTAGTTATAATTGATGGACATCAAACTGGCTTTCGATACCAGTGGCGACCCGTAACTCTCGCCAATGGAAGGGCACACAATTTAAGGAAAAATTATATACTCGTATTTATAGTAGTATATTTATTCACTAATTGACTTGATATTATTTTGAAAATGTGAATACTCTTCAGAGTGAAATTTAATACTCAAGTCAACAATAGAAAGTGAAAATATTAATTTCCGAAAGGCCTAAATGTGTTTTATTTCAATAAATTTAACTTAGAACGTTTTATGAATAATTCTTCATCATTTGCAGATAATATTGTGCTCTTCAATTTTGGTCTGATGATGATTTTCCGTGTTGGAGAAACTAAAATCCTCAATTGGTGCAGAAGCCGACGGTGACGACGGATTTCAGTGAATCATTAGGACACTCATATTATGTCTGCCAAAAATATTAAGAAAAATGTTTTGTAATACTGATTTACCTTTCACCATACCCCCCAGACCCCCCGGTTTCTATTTTTCCACTGTCTAGTGTTGACTTAAATATTTGATTTCATTAATTCAAGCTTCTCTGGAAGTAAATCAAAATATGAAAAATTTCTGTCCTCCCTTCAAAATAAGTCACGAACTCCCCAAACCCTCCAAATTCTACCTTTTCGACGAAAAAGCTAACTAAGATACGAGTATGTATAATATTTTTTTAAAAAATAGCGCCTACTTCTCCTACTTTCAATGTGATTTCGGAGCATCAAACCATCAATTGCAAAGTGCAGCGACCTCTACCTGGATACTCAACATCCATACAATTTATTGAAAGCTTAGACCAGTGGTTCTTTAACATTTTCGCAGTCACCGAGCACTTAATTTATACAAAAACTTTTCTGAATACCAAAATTTATTAATAGTTTAATAGGGCAACCGAAAAAATGTTTCGCAATTTAAAAAAAATTTGGACCAAGCTGATGAACCACCAAGTTTCATAAAATTCCCTGCCATCTTCTTCCCCAAGGGGGGATTTTAAACACCCAGCGCAGGTTTCCACCTGTAACTCGCTTATTTTCATTTTTAAGGAAAATTCTCATCAGATCTAAATGGAAGAACACAAAATTCTCTACAAAACAGGTTTTTCAAAATTTTCTTAAGATATTAATATTCCTAAATATTCCTTCATAAAATATAAATTTTATAGTATCTTAATTTACGTCGCGTTATTTTGAAAATATGACTACTTTTCAGTGTGAAATTAAATACCCAAGTCTACAATAGAAAGTGAAAAGTATAAAAGCGGGGCGGGGGGGGGGGGGGGGCTAGAATACACCCCAAGCATCATCATGTCGAATAAAAGTAAAGCAGTTTTATTACATATTTTTTAATGTTTTACCGCCCGATTACCATAGACCCAAATGGGTGGATTTTGTTAGGTAACCGTCGGTACTTTAATATACTATTTCAACCCTGAGCTTCTTACCAATTCCATGCCCCCGCCCCTCGTTTATGGGGCCTGTTTTTATTGGTTACGACTTTTAACTGTTTTAATATAACCGTTGCTATGACAACGTTAGAATTTTACTGGTTAGCATACCATTATTATGGTAACGTGACAATTTATTATGGTAACCTAAAATTGTCAGGTTACCATAGTAACGATCTAATAACCAGTAAAATTATCACGTTACCATATCAACGGTAATTCGGGTACAAACCTTTAAAAGTTCCTACCAATAAAAATAGTCTGGGTTATTTATGATTTCGGTGACCCTGTTGCAATTTTCGTTTTGCATTGTTTTCAAGATTTCCTCTCTTGATCGATATTGACGAAATACTTACTCTACATTGTCAAATTGTATACTTTAAGTTAACAGCAGGAAGTAAAAAATACCAACCGGGGGGTCTGGAATACTCCCCAGCATATCATTCTAGCTAATAAAAGTAAAGCAGAATCATAAAATTTACATAAAATATATAATACAATGCTGCCGTCCTTAGTTAAAACGTCCTAATTAACAAATTGATTTCGGGAAAAAAATTAGTTCATATGGATGTTATTTTCATATCATTTAACAATAGTTTGATATAATCATATATTACAGCATAATGCAATAAATACAATTTTATAATGAAGACAGCTTTATAACAAATACATTCAGTCAGTTTTTTCCCGAAAACCAACTTGGTAGTTAGGACGTTTTAACCAAGTACGGCAGAATTTAGATCAATAGGTCGTGCAGGCTCAAGGCTTCTTCCTTCATCCTCTCTTTCTTACTTTACAACTCAACGCTACGAAGACAATGCCGTGTTATTCGGTATCTCGACATTCGCTTTTACTCATCCACAGAGTGTTGATGACAACCGGACAGTAAAATGTTGTTAATTGACGTAATTGGTATATCGACAGGGCAGGTTGTAGAGGAGGTACTTCCTGTATATGCACTTTAAAGAGAGAATAATCAGATTAAATCCTAATCAGTATATCGCGAGGTGTACACTTATACTACTTGAAACTTCGACCTAGATATTTTATAAAATATAAGTACTACTATCTTCATATTATACATAATTATATTAATATTATTCATACATAAATCTCACATTTACATAAAATATTGTATAATAAGTATTTATAATGAAAAATACAATATGAAAAGTCTTTGAAATTTGTTTTAAGAAACTGTGCTACTCTGAGTAGGGCAAGCATGTGAATGTGTACCTCGATTCCGGATTTCTTCATTCTCCATGTAGGCAGTTCGCCCCTCTAGCTTAAACCGAAGGAAGACATAATGGTGTAACTGATAGGGCAAAAAAGTATGTCGAGATAACGAATGAATCATTAATATCGAGCATGATTAGTGTATCTGTCATGTTATATATGGAATCAACGAAGCTTAAATTTAACACAAAAATGAAATGTAAAGATATGCTGCCGAAACTACGAATGTAATATCGACATCGATAAACCTGGCCTTAAGAAATTTGATATTCTGTTAACGACGTTAACTTTGAGGATGTTGCTATGTTAAAGAAAATTGCAACATTTTTGCACAAACTTTTACGAGCAAATTAAAGTTAAGCGAGCTTTTGAAAATAAAAGAGCAACCGGTACTAATCAATTACGTAGTACTCCCGATTGTGAACAAATAATTACCTTTTTAAAGCACTGGAACCTTTTGTTGCTTTATTCTCACGAGCATTAACATGGCATTGGTTGCCACCCAAAAATAATTACAAACAAATTAAGTTCCCACGTAAAAGAAGCCGAGTTTATAAATTTCCATAAAAGTTCAAATTGAAAGCTCTCCCGCAGGTTAAAATTTCCACAAGTGTCAATTTTGCGGTGGGAACGACGGACATGCGACAGGTAAAACCGCAAAAAGTGGCCACACGACAAAACCACAATTAATCGCCGATTATTTACACCGCATAAAAAAACGGGTGGGTTTTGATTTCATCAATAAGATCGTTTAAACGACAAACCGAATTTATAATAATACAATTTAAACAAGGGAACGTGACGTTTATGCTTTAAAGCCACTGGGGAAACTTAAGCACGTGCGGGAATTTTATAAAAGTCCAAATAGAAGCCAGCAACCGAGCGAGATATCCGAACTCAGGTATAAAGGTAATAATTTTCAGTTAGCCTGTCAGGTTTTTGCTTTGATTGCCATTAAATTAACTTCCTTTTATGGTCAAAACAAAATACTATACTACCGGCGCAAGAATCGATTCAGAACTTGTCACTTTTTCCACGATTGATTTATTTGGTTCACGGCGTGAACCCGTGAAAGAGGCGAAGAAGGTGCCAAATACAAAACACGTGCATGACGCGCAAAAGACGACGGGAAGTCCACAGTTTAACCGCACGCGTATATTATTAATAAAATCATAAAAATGAAGATTTTAAAATGGAAAATAATTTATAGCTACGGAACGTCACTTTTTAGCTTTAATACCCGATTAAAAGTAAATAAACCAGTTCAAGGTATGCAATTAAAAATCAATTATGGCCATTCAATCGGCGTTAAGTGGTATTTATATTTAACGAGATGCACCGACTTACAAATACTGATGCAGTGATTATACCTTCCAAATTCGTTCGATGATTGATGGCCAAAAAAATCAAATGGTTCAATGGGCTGAAGAAAAAGACAGTGCATACCACACGATCCTAAAGTTTGCCTAAAAAAACTTCAGCTCTTCATTATGTGCCAATTTTCATTCTGATGAGATTCAAGTTTTCTCTGAGCAAATAACTCCGCTATTCATTGTTTTACGAAAAAATACAAAGGGGGAAATTTTGTCGAGCTTGCAATTCTCAACATAAAACCGTTACTCTTTTCGAAAACCACCGAAAAATAAAAAAGTTATGATGTTTTATTATATGACCGCCGCGAGTGCAGAAAACCGCTATATAGAATGTGGAAGTTTACTTTCGCATAACTCGGTTATCGTTAGTTTTCTCAAAAATTGCTAAGAGAACAATTCTGCAGAGCGCCGAATTTCAAACAAAACGTTATTTTTGTTTTCAAAACCGCAATAAACTAAAAAAAGTTATGCAGTTTTTTATAAACATCAAACACAAAATATAACTGCGAATTCAATTTTTAGGTTCTTTTTGATCGACTCCATTACAGTACGATGTCAAGTTTTCCGGGTTCTTTCGCATAATTCCGTTATTGGCAAATTTCGTAAAAAATTTCAAAAGGACAATTTTGTTAAACATCAATTTTTATTCAAAATGATGTCTTAATTTTAAAAATCCGCTGAAAAATAAGGAAGTTACAGTCTTCTGTCATAATATTCCGTAAAAAAATTATTATTCTGTCAATTTTGTGATTTGATGAACCTTCATGAAAAATATCACGTAAACGATTATTTCATATAACGTGAAATGTTACACAAAATGTTGAGGTTTATTTTAAAATCCGATGGAAAGTCAAAATATCCGAAAATTTCTTAAAAAAGGTTACTAAATTTTATACAGTAAGTAGTAAAATTGGGCCACACGGAAGTTTCTTTAAAATAACTTCATTATTCGCCATTTGATCAAAAATTGTAAAAAGTGAACTTTTATGAAGCCTTAAATTCTAAACAGAACGCTACGATATTTTCAAAATCCGCCGGAAAATAAAGAAGTTATGCACTTTACCGTAAAAAAACTTCGTTCGCTTTTTAAAAAATTGTCGCAACAGTAATTTCGTAGAGCTTCAAATTCTACACAAAACGTAATTTTTATTCTGTGATTTATAATAATCGTCAAGTAAAAAACTGGCATTAAAATTTTTGTGGGTTTCCCTCGAAATAACTTTGTTATTATACCTACATTTTTGCTCAAAAATTGTTAAGAGAAATATTTTATGGTTTCCAATTCTAAATACAACGCTGTGTTTATTTTGCAAATCTGCTAAATAAATAAGGAAGTTCTTTTCTTTTATATTAAAAATCATATTCCCAATATTTGGAGTTAATTAATAAAAACCTAATAATAAATTTATTACATTCAGTATTTTTTTTAATTTGTTTCTAAATTTTTGCGTGTTATTTCGTTATTATCCGCTTTGTCATAAATTGTTAGGATATTAATTTTGTGGGGTTGAAAATTCTGAACATAGCGCAACTTTTTACTATCAAAGCACTAAAAAACTTAAATTTTTGTAGTTTTATTAAATAACTTCGTTATTATCCATTTGATGAGAAAATGTACAGGACGACATTTCGTTAAGCATTAAATTTTAAACTGAAGGTTGTTTTTATTTTCAAAATCCGTTGAAAGATAAAAAAATTTATATAACTTTTTCAAGTTGTTGAATAAAGATAGAATTTTGTCGGTTAACTCCGTTATTATCAGTTTTTTCGTAAATTATCGAAGGGGGCATTTTGTGAAGCATTAAATTTTAAACTGAACACCGTTTTTATTTTCCAAATCCGCTAAAAAATAAGAAAGTTATAGACCTTTTTAAAACGATAGAATAAAAAAAAGTACAACCTAATTTTTTCGAACAATTCAATTTTTCACAATTTTTCACGATATAAATTTTTAACCACAAGCGAAATTTTAAATCGCTAAAAAAGTTTAAGAACCATAATTAAAAGTTTTGTGGTATTTTTTTTAAATAACTTCGTTATTATCTATTTGATCGAAAATTGTCAATAATGACATTTTATTAAGCGTTTCATTCTAAACTAAACGTTGTTTTTATTTTCAAAATGCGTCACAAAAGATAAGAAAGTTACGGAACTTTTTAAAACTATTGATTAAAAAATTTTTTTTCTTTAAAGTTTGATGTTTTATTTCGAATAACTCCGTTAACATCGTAAATTCTGAAAAATAAACATTCCATGCAATGTTTAATTTCAAACAGAATATTATTTTGATCTTCAAAATTCGCTGAAAAATAAAAAAGTTGAAGAACTTTTTCAAATTATCAAATGAAAAGATTTAATCCTAATTTTTTCGTATTATACATTTCAAATAACTCCATTATTATTACGTTTTTCGAAAATTGTGAAGAGGACATTTTTTGTCAAGGGTATAATTCTCAACAGAATGCAATTTTTATTTTCAAAATCCGCTGGAAGATAAAAAAGTTACATCACTTTTTAAAACTCTCGAATCAAAAAAACCATGACGGTAAATTTTTAAGAATATTTTCGATATTATCCGTTATTATCGGGTTTTTCATAAACTGTCAAAAAGGACGTTTGGTAAAGCGCTAAATTCTAAATTAAATACTGTTTTTATTTTGAAAATCCGCAAAAATTAAAAAAGTTATAGAACTTTTTCAAGTTATCAAATGAAAAAACTGAATCCTACTTTTTTCCTATTATGTATTTAGAATAACTCCGCTTTTATTAACTTTTTCGTAAATTGTGAAGGACATTTTGTCAAACGTTCAATTCTCAACAGAATGCAATTTTTATTTTCAAAATCCGCTAAAAGATACAAAAGGTTTCATTACTTTTTAAAATTCTCGAATAAAAAAACACACTTGTTTCCAAATTTTTAAGGATTTTTCCATTTAACTCCGTTATTATCGGTTTTTCATCAACTGTCAAATAAGACATTTTGTAAAGCGCTAAATTTTAAATTAAATACTGTTTTTATTTTCAGAATCCTCTAAAAGATAACAAAGTTATAGAACTTTTTAAAATTGTCAAATAAAAAAAAAAATTTCATTAAATTCATTTGTATTATTTCGAATAACTCCGTTATTATTCGCCTTTTCATAAAATGTGAAAAATAACATTTTATCCAGCATTTAATTTCAAACAAAATGTTATTTTTATATTCAAAATCCGCGGAAAAATAAAAGAGTTATAGAACTTTTCCCAACAGTCAAATGAAAAAACTTGTTCTTGATTTTTACGTATTTTTTCGAATAACTCCGTTATTATTCGCATTTTCATAATTTGTCAGGAAATAAATTTCATCGGATATAAAATTCTAACCACAGCGCAATTTTTATTATCAAAGCACTAAAAAAATTTACGAACCCAAATTAAAAGTTTTGTCGTTTTTTTTTAAATAACTTCGTTATTACCGATTTGTTCGAAAATTGTCAAAAAGAACAATTTATTAAGCGTTAAATTTCAAACCAAAAACCGATTTTATTTTCCAAATCCGCCAAAAGATAAAAAAGTTACAAGACTTTTAAACTGTACGATAAAAAAACTTGTTCCCAAACTTTTACGTATTATTTCGAATAACTCCGTTATTTTTCGTTTTATCATAAATTGTCAAGACGGATATTTTGTTCGGCGTTAAATTTTAAACCAAATGCTATTTTTATTTTAAAAATCTTTAAAAACTAAGGAAGTTATGAAGTTTGTTTATAGCCGTCAAGTAAAAATAACATGATTTGAAATTTTTAGGTTATTTCGAATAACTCCGTTATTATTCACTTTCTCGCAAATTGTCAAGAGAGCAGTTTTGTAGAGCTTACAATTCTAAACAAACCCAATTTTTGTTTCCGAAATTCGCCAAAAACTAACGAAGTTACAAGTTCACTAAGCAATGAAAATGCGTCGTAATTTTTAAATGTATTAATGCGATAAGAATATGTTGTGAGTTCAATTAAATACGAAAATATGTGAAACTATGAAAGCAATAAAATATCATTACATTTAATTAACAGCGCAGTGTACGAGTTAAATAATCCTAAACATTTGCATGTTACTGATTAGTGATTACCCAAGCAATTAAATATATAATAATTACCCATAGAGCCATTACAGATTTAATTGTGAAAACATAATTAACAAGTTTTTCTAAATAAAACAAACAGGTCGAAGCATCCCACAAACATTAAAATTGGAAAGATTTAATTATTCATCATTCGACAAGAACAGCTTAAATTATTTTTCCTTATTTTGAAACTTGTTTATTGAAATAATCAAAACCAAATCCTACGCACTACTCAACTCGAGCAATATAGCATTTTGTTATACCAAAGTTAATATACTCACACCGAATACATTAAACAAGTCAATCTTACACAAATAGAATCACTTTATTCGACCCATAAATTTCTATTGTTCGCTGAAAGTTATTTCAGCAAAATTTCACGATTTAAAAGAAACCCTCAAGTTTTTATTTATAAAAAATTTCCCATAACACTTTTATTCCCTTGGGTACCATAAAAGAAAATGTTAGGTATTAAGAGGGACGTTTACTTTGCAATTTTACCAAATATTCGGGCGGCATATTTTTACGAAATCTTAAATAGATATTCAATAATTATTGTTAGCTGTACAAAAGCGAATATGCGTTTCGCTAATAACCAAGCAAAATCTCGCCTTTTGTAGAGCACTCGACAGGTTGGAAGAAAGAATGGAAGAGGAATAAACCTATCCGAAAATCATAAATTTATCAAAGTCCATTTGGAAGGCTAATCTATTTCCGCGATAAAAAGCTGCAACACAATATAAATAATGTCGTGGAAAGAGGTGAACAAACATACAATACAATGCCAATACATACGTTTCTATTACTCGCTGTGAATTCAACTAAGAAAATAAATTTAATAGATTAGTTCTACCGATAACTCATGCAGTTCAAAACTCTAATGAATATAATAAATTTCACTCCTATAGCTTTTTTTATTTGTTTTAAGCAGCGAGTGAGTGTGACAAAATAAATCACCCCACGTATAACAAATTCCCATTGAACGATTTCCAACGAGAAATAATTAAAGAATTAGGTTCGTCATTCAAAAAAAAACTCTGAAAACTAAACATAGATTTATAGGTTCGGAATTTCGATTTACTAAACGCAATTTCCACGTTTTAGCTGTGAGCTTTGCAATTTTGTTGTGTATAAATTCCTAATGCATTTTTTACACGACAATGTTGGTTGCATAAGAGAAAACTAAAAAATAAATAATTAAACTCATAAAGTTGCGCTGTAAAATCCCCAACGTAATATAGAAACAAAAAGGAGCAAAAGAAATGAAGCTGTATTATGTGGGTTGAAATAAAAATCGAAAAAGAAGACACATTTATGCAATTTCGCAATGAAATTAAAAAAAAATAAGATCCTCATAATATTAGTACGCCTGTTCCATACGATCGAAATAAATTAATTGGTTATTTTTAGACTCGCCAAGTTGTAACCAACCGTTATGTAGCAAAAAAATTCAACGTAGTGTGCAGCCACCAAAAAAAATCCGACAAAAAACTTATCCAAATTTCGAACCCCTACCACTTAACTAATTAGCTTTAATTAATTTGTCAATTAACTACAATCTGGATAGTTAAGACAACTTTCCTCTTAAAATTTTAATTTAATTAATTCGTGGTGATTAATCGGATGTTAATGCGTTTAATTAATCGAGTGATTGATGCGATACGTGTGAAATTATTTTATAACTCGTCACGAATGATAATAATCGATTGGATATTTTATTTTGATGGGCGTCATTGTTGGGCTAGAGACCCATGGAGAAGAAAAATAAAACTTTATCGGATGACGAAAGCTTTGTTTTGATATATTCGAAAATTATCGAATAACTTCCTTATTATTCGTTTCTACAAAAATTTACAAGAATGAAATTTTGTTCAGTATTAAATTCTAAACAAAATCTGTTCGTATTTTAAAAATCCCCCACAAAGTAAAAAAGTTATAGAGTTTACTATTGTCTACTATAAAAAACTTTTTTTTTCAATTTTTAGGTTTCCGTTAAATTAACGCCGTTATTAGAGCTTGAAATTTTAAACAAAATCAAGTCTTTATTCTAAAAATCAAAAAAGACTTCAAGTTTTCGTTCAAATAACTTCGTTATTAGTACGTTGTTGAAAAATTGCTAAAAGTAAGTTTTTGTCGAGCGTCAAATTTCAAGCACAGTGACATTTTTATTTTCAAAATCCGCAAAAATGTAAGGAAGTTACGCGATTTTCTGTCAGTGAAGTCGATGACCATTTTTATTTTATTTTTATGTTGTGATTAACTCCGTTATTGTTCACTTTATCAAAAATTGACAGGATAATATTTTTATTCAATTTTAAATTTTAAACAGAATGCTAATTTTGTTATTAAAATTTGCTGAAAAATAAAAACACCATGCAGTTTTCTGTAACTGCCACTTGAAATTGTTGAAAAATAAATGATTAAACTTTTGAGGTTATCAATTAACGCCAGTGCGGATGTAAGAGGGGGGGGGGTTTAAAGGGGTAATTACCACCCACCCCATGAACTGCCAAATTAAAAAAAAGTTAAATGAACTAAAATTACTATAAATTTGAAAAATGTAGGTACTACCCATATTTTACGTTATTACCCCTCCCAAGAACCTGGACAATATCTTCGTTATTATACACTTTCTCGAAAATTTGCAGGGAAGAAATTTTGTCAACATTCAAATTTTGAACAACATGATGTTTTTATTTTTAAAATTCGATAAAAGATATGGAAGTTATGCAGCTTTTAGTAAAGGTTCATTTGAAGAAAACCATATTTTGCAGAATTTTATGTCTTCTTCGGATTAATTCCGTTATTATTCAATTTATGAAAAATTGCTAGGAGGGAAATTTTGTCGGGTTTTAAATTTTAAACGGGGCGATGTTTTTATTTTTAAAATTAGCTAAAAAAATAAGTACGTTTTGACTAATTTTTATAAACATTCGCTAAAAAAAACGATATGGTTTCGAAAATTACTGTTTTTTTTAAATTACATCCGTTATTATTTAGTTTCCTAAAAATTACCAGGAGGGAAATTTAGTCAAGTTTTAAATTTTAAACAGGAATGTTATTTTTAGTTTGGTAATGTGCTAAAAAGATATTAAATTATGCAGTTTCTATTTCCCTGTAAAACAACAAAAATACAATTCAAAATTTTAGTTTTCTTTCGATTAACTACGTATTAGGTACCAACTTGCTCAAAAATATCAAGACTGCAAGCAATTTGCAGAGTTTAAAATTTTATTTAATAAGCCATAAAAAAGTTTCGAAAATTTTTACAGCGTCCATAAAAATCCCGATTTAAATTTTTTTAGGGTTATTTAAATAACTTCGTTATTATGTCATGTTTCAAAAATTCTCAAGAGTGGAATTTTCCAGAGCTTACAATTTGAAACAATATGGAATTTTATTTTCCAAAATCCGTAAAAAAGTAAGAAAGTTAAAATTATTTTTATAACTGTTGATCGAGAAAACAGCAAAATTATGATCATAAACAAAATAGTTTTCATTCTTCATCCATAACAAAAAATAAACAAGTTATGAAGATTTCTAAATCATTTACCTATATAGTAAAGAATCTTGACGTTAGTAAATGATTAAGATTTTTCAAATAACTCCGTTATTATTCAGTTTTTCGAAAATTATAACGAATAAAAATGTAAACAAAATGCAGTTTTTATTCTGCATCCCATACCTGACATTTTTGAAAAACTTTTTTTGTAAGAAAAAATCGGTAAAAAATGAACGTCGTGTTTCGATTAGTAACTTCGTTATTATTCACATTTGTAAAAATTATCAGGACAGCAATTTTGTAAAGCATAAAATTCTATACAAAATGCAGTTTTTATTCTCCATTCATAGCAAAAAGTAAAAAAGTTATGAAGCTTATAATTACGCAGTACAAAAATCTCGATTTTAATTTTCAGGATTTTTCAAATCATATCTCGGAAATGCTTAAAAGTTAAAATTTTTCACAGGTTAAAATTTAACACGTTTTCATACACGAGAAATTGAGAAAGCTTATTTTTAATTTTTAGAATTTTTTTCAAATAACCACCTTATAATTATTGACTTTTCAAAAAATTTCAGGAGTGAAATTTTGTGAAGCTGAAAATTTCAGACAGTTGTTTTCATTTTACAAATCTTTCAAAAAAATCAGGATGTTCCGAAGTTTTTTTAATAACCCAGTAAAAAATTTTGATTTAAATTTTTACAAATAACTTCGTTATTATGCACTTTTTCAAAAATCCCCAAGAGTGAAATGTTATCAAACTTAAAATTCTAAACAAAACCTAATTTTCATTTTTCAAATCCGCGAAAAATTAACAAAGAACTGACCTTTTTAGTAACTGTCCATCAAGTAAGATATAAACGATTTTAAATTTTTAGGTTGTGTTTGAATTAACGTGAGTTAATTTTAAGTGAAATTTTGTGAAGCTTGAAATTAAAATTAAATCATCAAAAAAATGAGGAAGTTCCTAACTTTTTTGTAACCGTTGATCAGTAAAAGTAATTATTTTGAATTTTTTGATTGTGGATTAACTCCATTATTATCCATTTTTTGAAAAATTGTCAAGACAGCAATCTTACAAAGCTTGCAATTCTAAACAATACCCACTATTTTGTTCTGCAATCCACAAAAGCATAAAAAGGTTACAATTACAAAGCTTTTTTAATAACCCAGAAAAAATTTTCTTTTTAATTTTAAAACGAAGTTCGGGCGTTTTTTTTGTAAATTTTTAGATTGCGTTTGGATTAACGTCGTTATAAATTAACTTTTTCAAAAATTGTCAAGAGTGAAATTTTATCGATCTCAAAATTCTAAACAAAACAATATTTTCGTTTCCGAAATCCCCCCAAAACTCAAGAAGTTATGAAACTCTTTGTAACTATCAGTAAAAAACAAACTTTTCAACTTCGTGCGGATTAACCCCGTTATTATTCACTTTTCGAAAAATCGTCAAGACAGCAATTTTATAAAGCATAACATTCTAAACAAAATGCAGTTTCGATTCTTTATGCATGGCAAAATATAAAAGAGTTGCGAAATTTTCTAAATTATGCATCGATTTTAAATTTTGAAACAAACGTTTGTTTCCAGTAAGAGTTTAATTTTTCAACGGTTATGTTAATAGGGTAAGGTAACTAACAATAGGAAAAGGAACGATACCAGCACGAAGAGAGAGTAATCGCAAATCTGCATACGCCAACGACGTACACGCTTTTGCATGCTTAATTTTAAGCGATCACTGTCGCTAAGCGCTATAATAACACTTAAGAATCTGTAATTGCTACCTAATAAAGAAGACTGCGGTAGACTAAGCATGTCTGGAAAAACTAACACGAACAATAAACCAATGTATGCAAATCGAGTAATAAACAAATATTGGATAATTATCGGCACGTAAGCGTAAGGCAAAATAATATAACCAACAATTGCAGAAACGAAAATTATTTTAAGTAGCATCTGCTTCGCGTGCTGGTAATTTGGAAAACAAGTCATCCTTCGAGTCCAATTATATATTACATATAATTTAAATAGCAAATCGCTTCATTTGCAGGGTCACAATTATGGCCAAAAAATTTCAATACCGGGAGGAGGTGGAGGCTTCCGTAAAAATAAACACCTCTAAACGATGTTAATTTATGTAAGTATAATTGACCATAATCATAATAATTTATCCGAATGTGAAACCTGTTTTTGATGAAGCGAGTTTGAGAAAAACAAATAAATCTACAAGTTAGTTGCGCACAAAAGAATCGGTGCGTAAATTGCCACGTGGTGTTATGTAAATGAGCTGAAAAGAGCAACATCAACATACAAACGTGTCCTCTCTGATATTGCAAATTCAGTGTGATTTGGCGAAACAAACAGAGTTTACTGCATAACATTATACATTTATTACGTATCAAAATGAGGGAGATTTATAAACAGCGTTTTGTATTTATGAATAAATACAACGACGTTCGAGATTTGCATAATTTTACTAAACAAGTCGTAAAAATATGTGTAACATTTTTTATAATCGTGCACTTTTTTCTTTATAAAACCATCTTGCCGAAATATCGACGTACTCGCGAGGAACGGGAAGATTATGTAATTCATGCAAATTTTAATAAAATATAACAAAAAAAATCTTGTAGGGTTTATTTCGGTTTATTTCAAAAATTATTGGAAGTTTAATCGGTTCCAACGCCGAAACAGTTGGTTTTCCAGAAAAAAAGAGTTGTATTTTTTAATTTTCTATATATTTTTTAATCTATCACGGTTTAGAAGTTGTATGTAAAAATGTGAAAAATGGATAATTTTGATTGATAATTGGATTTCTCGGCCCCCTGCCCCAGGCCATGTTCAAAACGTTAACTTTTTGCCATATAATTATTTTGAATAATGTAAGTATATAACAGTTATTTTTAATTTAACTTAAATATTTATAGATAAAGGTAAACCGAAATCGGATTCCCTAATGGTTTACTCATAAATTAATACATATATAAATTTTTAAGTGTTGAAATTAATATTTAAATACGCTTGAAAAGTTAACTAGTTTTAATTAAACGATAAGAAATATCTAATAAAATACATCTCACGATAGCCATAAACATTGCTGAAAGCTTACGAAAAGAAAATAATTTCATTTTTTATCGTTTGATTAATTATTATTAATTAACTTGAACAGTTTATTTTAATATAAATTAGTAACATCGTATGATCGATCACATAATGTTTGTTTACCGTCTCCATTTCCTAAATAAATAAATAATGTCTAAGCGCAACAAGGTTAGGTGACCGCCTAACCGAAAACCATTAAGCTTTTAGTGCTTTTATTTTAAAAATTTCTAGGTTATTTTTAACTATAACTATGTTATTACCAATTTCTCAAAAATTATCAAGGCAGCAATTTTGTCGAGCTACAAATTCTAAACAAACCCGAGTTTTTTGTTTTGTAATGCACAAAAAGATAAAAACGTTACGATTTTTTTTTAAATCATCCCGATTTTAAAATTTCTATGACTATCTTTTAGAAAATTTCTATAGCAATTTTATAAAGCATAACATTCTAAATGAAATGCAATCTTGATTCGCCATTTATAGCGAAAACTAAAAAAATTACAAACTTTATGACACGAGTTCTAAATTTAAACAAATATTTACGTTTTTGCAAAATGGCTACCTACAATAAAATTGAACAAAGAAATATCGAGCATCAAGTTATTCAATTATTTTTGAATTGAAGTTATTGAATCGGAAACTGTGAAATCTAATCTGCAGGTTACTATTAATTTTATAACTTTAATTTCGACAAATTTTGCACGGTCCACCGACCCCAAATTTGGCCACCATATTGGAAAAACCACGCGAAAATAGACATTTTTAGAAATATTCGTGAATATCTCGGTTGGGGTTCACTTGAGAGCAAAATATTAGGTAATTATAAAAATATAATAAAAAAATTATAAAGGAAAACTTAGTACCCTCGATGAAAAAGTACTTTAGAAGAAAAAATGAATATATTTTTCAAGACGATTCTGCGCTGTGTCATCGAGCAAAAAGTGTGAGTATATAATTTTTCGAAATCAGTAATTTACTATTTATAAGAAATACATAAAATTTTTAATTCTTTTTCTATTATCTCTTTTCAACTCTTACCTGGCCAGGTAATAGCCCAGACCTAAATCGCATTGAGAATTTATGGAAAGTTATTGGCAATAAGCTAGCAAGTACCATAAAAGAAGTATGGTACGACGAAATTCAAGAAGATCTGATCTCTTGCATCGCCAAATTGAATCGATGCCGCCAACGATACAAGCGGTCATAAAAGTCAGAGGGGGTGCTACTAGGTATTAAATAGCTTCGGTTTCAGTCTTTCTTTACCTACGCATAGGAAAAAAAATTTATGTAAATATTTTCTTGTTTAGTTTAGTTTTAACAAATTTTTAAAATAAAGTACTTTATTTCTAGAAAACGTATTTCTCTTTTCCTTAAAAATCAATAGATTAATATCAGACTATTTTTTTCTTTATAATAAAATTATCACTTATTGATAATCTTTAGTTAATTACCAACATAAAAGTTATTTTTATACATTACTATTGTAAATAAATGAGAAAAACCGTCCTCTCGATACGCCAACTTTGAGATGAAATCGTGTTTTTCTTCAATGCGTTAATTTGACTTACGATTGATGGAAACTACGTAAACATGAAATTAAAAATCTGAAAAAATTCATGGCTTATTAGAACAGCATAATATAATTTTTACGTAATCAAATAATTATTTTCACATCCAGTTTTATTTTTTATTTGCTCGGTAAAAGTTAACACTATCAACGCCACATTTTTTACTTCATTTGTTAATATCTCGGGAACCACTGGTCCAAAACTAATGCTGATTTTTGTACTTAGAAGTAATAATATTCTCTACAATTTTGTTCCCTTGTCGTTTGTTCGTTAATTCAACCGTTCGTCAGTTATGGTTAAAATATGTTCATCCAGAATGGAACGAAGTGGATATCTCGGAAGATATACTTTTTTGAAAAAATTCAGGGGCACGTAACCTCATTTGAATTATTGTTCAACTTTTAATGTTGACGGTAAATCAGTGACATCTTCCGTATCAGATGGATGACGTCATCCAAAAGTTTTTTAAATAGCAACCGTTTCTTTTTAGGTAGCTTTTGAAGAGTTCATAATCCCGATTACGACCACTCAAAATCTTATAAATTGTAGATGACGCCATCCATCTGATACGGAAGACGTCACTGATTAACCGTCGACATTAAAAGTTGAGCGATAATTTCAGTGAAGTCACGTGCCCCTGCATTTTTTCAAAAATGGTATCTTCCGAGATTTCGACTTCGTTCCATTCTGGATGAATACATTTTAACCCGGTCTAGGACAATTGGGCGCGACCGATTGGGCGCGGAGACAACCGGGCGCAAATACAATTGGGCGCGAGGAAAAATTTATCCATTCGGGGTCGTCCATAAATTACGTCACTCAATTTTAAGCAATTTTTAACTCCCCCCACCGTCACACTTCGTCACACAAACCGAGACCCCTCTCCAAATATTACGTTACATATTTCACCCCCCCCCAAATTTTTCAAATTTCTATAATAAAAACTTTACTTTACTACAATAAAAAGAAACTTTACTAAACTTAAAAATTAACAAAAGGACATTATTGACTTCTTAGTATTTTACAATCTGTTTAATTTTGATTTATAACAATTTATTAATAGATTTATGACGGTTTAATACCAACTACAATTAAATTTTTTAATCTTTTCAATGGAAGGGGACCGGCAATTTTGTCTCCAGATTTGTGGCCAGTATAATATAATCGCGTGTTAACTGGCACCGATAGAACAAACAATCATGCTGAAGCGGCACATAGACGATTAAAAACAGAGCTAAGTATGGATCACCCAAACATTTGGAAATTAATTTCTAGCTTAAAAATTATTCAACGTGGGAGAGATGTGTTTTATGAACAATTACTTGTCGGCAACAATTCGCCTATTAAGAAAAGAAAATACTTGGAGGCTGATGCGCGCATCAGAAATCTAGTAGAGGATTACGCCAATAGAAATATTATAGACTTCTTGCGGGGCATTTCCCATAATTACGAAATGAATCCGTGATTACTAGTTAGGTACTTTATTAATAGACATTTTTATTTGATTTGTAATTGTTAGAAGGAATAAACATTTTAAAAACATTTTCTTTAAATTTTTAATTATAATTTTTTTTTATTGCCTAAATAAACATTTCTAGATTTAGTTAATAATTTACAAAATTGTTATAATATGTAAATAATAGTTTTATAAATTTTTCCTCGCGCCCAATTGTATTTGCGCCCGGTTGTCTCCGCGCCCAATAGTCCGTTACCGATTTTAACCATAACTGACGAACGGTTGAATTTACGAACAAACGACAAGAGAACAAAATTGTAGAAAATATTATTATCTATTAAATGTAAAAATCAGAATTAGTTTAGGACCATAATTTCCCGAAAAAAATGTGGCATTAATACTGTCAAGTTTTACCGCGCCAATAAAAAATTAAATTGGAGGTGAAAACAATTGTTTGGATATGCAGAAATTATATTATGGTGTTCTAATAAGCCATGAGTTTTTTCAGATTTTTAATTTCACGTTTACGTTGTTTCTATCAAACTTAAGTAAAATTAACGCCTTGGCGAAAATCACGATTTCATCTCAAAGTTGGTGTATCGAGAGGACAACTTCGAACGACTGTCACGCCTAAACCACTTATCTTAGAAATGTATTCTTGGGAAATTTTTTGTAGATAATTGTATGCTCTACAAAAACTTCCTTTTAATTTTTTCGCTATCTCGCTTAGATTTTGCAGCGTAAGCGATAATCGATCAGCAGGTGTTATTTTTTTTCAAATTCTCTTTTGCGATCTCTTTCGACTTTTGATCAAAAATCACGTAAAAGCACTGACGTAGTGGTTCGGATTATATTACCACGTCAGGGTAATATAACCCCTAAATAAACTGGATTATGCTAAAATACCATACAATCTTTCGTAATTCACTTGTTTAATCATGTATAACTTCACAATCGTTTGATTTACAGAAAAATTGTAGGGAGGAATAATATACATATACATGTACATTATATTTTTTAACTATTAATAATTTTCTCCCCCTATAGCGGTTTACAAGTTATCGATAAAAATATAAAAATCGACGATTTTATTTTATTGGGACTTTTAGTAGTTATATTTTTCAAACGCACTATTAAAATCCAACCATATTTCGTAAATTTACGTCAAGGTAAGTAATAATTATTATTCCGAAAGCTTTGACGTGTTTTTGTACCTACACAAAATCTAGTAATTTAAATGTCCCCCCAGCCCCACCCCACCCCACCAGCTCAGCACGTCTGAAGCGCTAATTTTCAGGATAAATCAGCACTTTTAAACGCTTCTCTCTATTCCTTATCAATTTTGTAACGTTAAATCTTGAAAAATTAATTACAAAAAAGTCTACACACTTAACTTCACCCAAGTTCAAAGACTCTAATTTTAAGCTTCGTCATTATTGTTCCCAAGTCATTGTGCCTAAACTTCTTACAATGTATAGTGCTTAAAATTATTCATGCAATTCAGAAGCTGACAATTTTTTACAACACAAGTACATAGATGTCAGCCAGCAATTTTAACGAACTTGAAAAATTGCTAATTATAGCCGCAAACATATTTTTAAGAAACAGTCGCTTAATAGATTTTCCTTCCAATAATATTATTTAAAAAAAAATTGTAATTATCTAATTGAAATTAAAAAATCGTCCCGCAGCCATAGAAAGAAATTAACTCAATAATTGGGTCCCTAAGAGCTAATACATCAACGTCCGTTATATACCGAAGCTATCAACACGCAACAATTTTCCCCTAAAGCTTTGTTTACTTATCGGTTTAGTCTTCTCAATTTAAAAACAACAGGTAAATTTTAAAAGCCTGTTACAACAGCAAAAAGTTTTAAGCTTTGAGCAATCAAAAAAATGTTCTTACCCGAGATTAAGTTTATTAATCGACTCGCGAAGCTATGAAAGAAGACAAAATTGACTTTAAGAATTTTTCAATAAGTAACAAAGTTGAGGCAAAGTAAATAAAAATTAATATAATTTCAGAGACGCCTTTACCATTTCTTCCGTGCGTAAAGCACATAAATCCTACACAATGAGTTCGTTATATTAACCTTTATAAACAATTTAATTAGTTAATTTATTGCTCGACTGTTGGGTGTATAAATTACACATCAAGTCGTTTTAAAAAATCGCGATCACGTTTCTCATCGTAAAGTGAATTATTTTCGAAAAAATTAAGTCCTTAAAAATTAATTCTCTATTTATAGAAGAACCTAGTAACTATAACTACTAATGAAGTAGAACGCGCACCATAAATTTAGATCGGTTTCTTCGCCAAAAATAGTAATACCGACTACCATGTTTAGTAAAATGAGTCGGACACTTTTCCATGTGAATCATTTAATATGTGTGATTAAGCCTTGTAACCGATGTATTGATAATAAAATGCAGTCATACTGCTTGTAATGGCGCGTCAATTTTCAAGGTCGTTCTTTAAATATGCACAGATAAACCTATCGATTTTACTTTATAATTCAGATTTATCTCTTCGCAACATCCAGCAGCAAAAAGACATTTTTAAACGACGCTATTACTAATCCCCGGTAAAATTAATAGCTACAAAATCATAAATATTTCATTTTACCTAAAAAACAAAAAAAACACAGCGGGAGTTTTGAATTCGACATGAATTATGTATGCTTCGCACGTCCGATCTGTCTGCAAATTATGACTTTTCACTTGATCGAGCGATCGAGGGCCTGTTTTACTTCTCCAAGTTCTTTTTTTTAATTATCGCAACCGCATGCGGACACGGCCTCGTTAACGCAATTGTCCAAATTACTGTAGTTCGAGTGATGGAAGGCAGTCAAGTGATAGTTCTGAAAGCACTTCATCATGTAAAACAATAAGGCATCGATCATTAAATCGTAAGACCTTGAAACTTTTTTTTTATAATTATCCTACTATTATTTGATTAAATACGCAATCATTCACTGTAACTAAACACTATCCTTAAACTTGACTCGAACAAAAGACCACTAGTCACACTCGATAATCTTGCGGTATTCTAGCAGCGTTTAAATTTTAAAGAGCAATTGTTTTCAAAAGGGAATAAATCCGATGATGGGTTCAAGAACGTACACCATTCGTTAACCATTTTAATAACGCCGTTTCTATCGATTTACAAGAGTTTTATGTTAACCTTCAGGACCCCCCCCCCTTTGTCCAAAATAAATCGGCTGTGAAAACGCCATCCGGAAGTTTAAAATTTAATTTGTGTGATTTGAAACCGTGTTGAAAAAGAAAAGAAAAAAGACCGAATTTTCCCGCCATATTGGAAAAACAGCGCGAAAAACACATTTCTATGAATATATGTGATTATATCGGTTTGGGTCCGCTTGAGAGCAAAATATTAAGTAATTGAAAATAAAGTAAATTAAATTCTCTCCAAGAAAGATCTTTTATATATTTTTTGTAAATCGATCGGTTCCCGAGGTACACAGTCATCAGAGCACATGGTAATGTCATTATTCAATATTATTTTATGTGTCCTAAAATACTTTTTAATGCATTTGTTTAAACCCCGGATTTGGGCGCCTATTGGAAAAACCCCGTCAAAACACACATTTTTATGGATATCCCAGTTTCGTATAAATCGGAATATTTTAGAATACAGAATTTCAAAATGGAAGATTGACAAATAGTTCTGAAGACTATAACTCGGCAACCGATCGATTAAAGTGAACACAAACCGAGATATACACGAATATTCATAAAATGTCTTTTTCATGTCATTATTCCAATATGTCGGGGTCTTTGGGCCCTGTAATATCGATTCCATTTTTCCCCATTATTTTTTCACAATAAAATCTTAAACTACTAATGTCTAAAAGTTTGTAATAATAATAATATTATTATTTAATAAAAACATTAAAGCAGTTCAAGTTAATGAAAAGCACAGAATAGAATAAGCTTAGAGATGTTGAAAATTAAGGAGGCCCTCGAAAATATAAAGTTAATTACGTAGGAATACAATAATAAAAAAAAATAACTTAAATAAAACTTAAAACAAACTCATTAAAAATTGAATTTAAATTACAGTTGAAGAAATTAATGAAATTTAAAAAGAATTAAATTTAATGAATATTCTAAAATAGTCACGTGACCATAGCAACGGTAATTCAGTATATTAAAACTTCAAAATTGATCACATTGAAAAAACCGGAGGTTCTTCGTCGATTTTGTTGCAAATTTCGTTTTGCATTGTTTTCAAGATTTTATCTGATACTGAGAAGTACTCGTATCAGGTTATAAATTTTTCTTTCACAATTTAAGTGTAACTTTGGGGGTAACGAAGCGACCCCCGGTCTCTAAGACTATGGTCTGTATAAAGGTACTTCTTGTACTATCATTTTGATTACATAATCTTCAATTATTTTGGATCAAATTGACAAACCTTATAGGAATTTAGGTTTCCGATAAAATTGATCGCATAGACCGGGAGGTATGGGGTTATCCCCTAGCCTCAATTGTTATTTTTCACATTTTCACAAGTATTAAAGTTTTAGTGTTCTTCGTTGATTCTGCTTTCTGCTCTTGATCATCTGATACTGAGGGTGCATGAGGTTACAAAATTTTTTCCTTCACAATTTATGTATACCTGGGGGGTATTCCATACCCCCCGGTCCCTAAAATTATGATCTGCTGTAGAAGGTAGGTGGTATCTCAATTTTTCCGTATTATCATTCCTTGTTTTATGAAAATTATGCAATTTCCATCCAATTTTCTCCAGTGAAGTGAAGTACTATTTAGAAAAGACGATTCAAAACCAGGGGTTTGGGGGGTCTACACATATTTGATTCTATCTAAATCTTCTTTTTGCAATGTCTAAAAATTTATTC
Organism: Podabrus alpinus; assembly: GCA_932274525.1. Lineage (NCBI taxonomy): Eukaryota > Metazoa > Arthropoda > Insecta > Coleoptera > Cantharidae > Podabrus > Podabrus alpinus. The sequence continues at coordinate 1,549,525 of OW026457.1, read as the reverse complement.
ACTTGATACTGAGGAAAGTAAATTTTTACTTTATAAATTTCGTGTGGCTGGGGAGTCAAAAATCGAAATAAAGAACATAGTCAACTGTATATTTATAAAACATGATTTCAAACCGGGGGTGTAATCTTCTTTCACCATTGTTGAAAAATTACTTCTAATTTATCTTCTATTATTTATATGTACCTGGGGAGTATTCCATACCCCCAGACCCCCCGGTCCCTAAAATTATGGTCTGCAGTAGAACGTAGGTGGTATCTCAATTATTCTGTATTATCATTCCTTGTTTTATGAAAATTATGCAATTTTCATCCAATTTTCTCTAGTGAAGTATTTAGAAAACACGATTTAAAACCGGGAGTATGGGGGGTCTACACATATTTGATTCCGAAATTTATTCACTTGATACTGAGGAAAGTAAAATTTTACTTTATAATTTTCGTGTGGCTGGGGAGTCAAAAATCGAAATAAAGAACATATTTGACTGTATTTATAAAATATGATTATAAGCCGGGGGGTCTGGGGGGTATGGAATACCCCCCCAGGTACACGTGTTTATTCTTTCCGGATACTGTGGTAATCTTCTTTCACCATTATTGAAAAATTAGGGTAATTCCGGGATAGTTGGACCACTGGATTAGATGGACCACCAACGAGAACCTTAATTTTATGAAGTACCGCTGGTATTTAGACCCGTCCTCCCTTTTAGTGGAACAGTCTAAGTTGTATAACGTGTAAACAGTAAAGCGCGGGTGTATTATACAAGGAAAAATTAAGGGTAGATGTGTCGAGGTTGGGTGAAAGTTTTTATAGTGGTTGTTTTAGATCAATTAAGAAGAACCTAAAGGTAAATTTTTTTTAAAGATTTCGTTTGTACCTTATATGGTAGTTTTGGTATCTGAAATAGGTATAACCTAACTTTTTCGTCATTTCTAACAGCGTGACTCGTGTGACAAAGTGGTCAAACTACCCCATAGTTTTGGGATAGTGAGACCGTTTTCATTCGTGTTAGATAGACCATTTCTAAATCTAATGTAGTGAAGTTTTTTCCAGATTTACATCATGCCAACTTTTTATAAAAGGAAAGGAACTGTTAATAGAGCCATGTGGAGTGCCGAAGCACTACAAAATGCGATAGAAGCTGTATCTTCCGGTACATTTGGAGTTAACAGAGCTGCAAAAGAATTCGGAATACCGAAAACGACTTTTAAAGACTAGGATTAAAAATAAAAATGCATTGAAATCTCACTGTTTAGGACGCTCTTCTCATTTAAATGAAGAAACCGAATTGAAATTAGTACGCCACATAAAAAAGCTACAGAAATTCGGTTTTCCCCGAACAGGGATTCTGTAAGGACGATGGCGTTTGAATTGGCAGAGAGACTGAAAATAAAACACACTTTCAATAAAATAGGGGGTAAAGCAGGGTACGACTGGCTTAAGTTGTTCTTGTCAAGACATCCAGATTTATCTGTAAGAAAAGCAGAAGGGGATTCTACAGCACGTGCTGAAGGGTTAACTAGAATAGTAGTACAGAACTATTTTAATTTGTTGGAAAGTGTTTTAACAGATTATCATCTATTTGATAGACCTGCTAATATTTTTAATATTGACGAGAGTGGCCTACAGTTGAATAATAAACCTGGACAAGTCATAGCTGAAAGGGGGGGCGGAGGTAAATGTGCCACCAGTAATGTTATTCTACCTGCTACGAATTTAGGATATTAAAAGTACACAGGTATTTGTGCCACCGGAGAAAACGGCATCTACCTGATGCATCTCCTACATGTAACATCGATTATTTTTTGATTTTACACGATTTTTTGGGGGTGAAACGTAATAGTTTACTGCCCCATACCGCAACTATACTTTTTAATGCTATTTCGAGGGTCTCTCACATCCCGGTTTCATTTATCCCGGTTTTCTTGATGTGTGGCGCCTTCTCGTATGTTTAGCCTAGTAACCAAAGTCAAAACCGCCCTGGAGGGGTGCAACGCGGAGCGGAGCGCAGCGGCGCCCCGTAAGGGTAGGTTTTGACGATGGATTACCCTCCTTATCGAATGCACACCCCAAAATTCGAAGGCAAAAAAAATTAAATTTTTTCACTATTAGTGGCACAAATACCTGTGTTTATTTAAAGAACCCTTTTGGTCGGTGGCACATTTACCGGTACCCTTTTCTTGTGAGGTACATTTGGTGGCACATTTACCTCCGCCCGAAAGGGGATCTAAAAGTGTGACAAGCATAACGTCGGGGGAAAAAGGAGAAACCGTTTCTGTAGTAGCATGCTGTAGCGCAGAAGGGGTTTTTCTACAACCTTTTTATATTTTTAAAGGGAAAAATGTAAAGGAATGCCACAAAGATGGAATGCCTCCGGGGTCAGTTATTGTAATGAACCAAAAGTCCGCGTACATCAATCAATAGCGAAATATTTAAGAAATGACTGAAGGAACACTTCTTATACCTCGAAAACCGATTGGTACTGTACTACTCATCTTGGATGGTCACACGTCACATACGAATTCTGTGGAAGTCTTAGAATTTTGCGAAGAAAATGAAATAATCCTTTTGTGCTTAGCGAGTCATACGACTCACTTTTTGCAGCCACTCGATAGATCTTTTTTTAAGTCCCTCAAGACAAATTATTATTCTGAGTGCAACCGATTTATGAAAATTAATTCCACTAGAAAAATAACGCGGTATCAATTTGGCAAACTATTAGGAGATTCGTGGAGCAAGTCGGCTACCGTTATACAAAATGCCACTTCTGGTTTTAGAGCTACAGGAATCGCACCTTTCAATGCCAATATAATTCCAGATTATGCTTATTTGACCGAAACGCCAGTAGAAATAGAGCCTGAAGCAACCGATGCAATGTTAAAAACTTCTCAAAATGTGATACCAACAGCGACTAAATCCAATGAAACTGCTTGTAACCGATCGCCAGTTGCTGGTTGCTCCAAAGACGTGATTTCTCAAACGCCCGTGAAAACACCAGGGAAGATTTTAGATGAAATTTCACCGATTAATGTTGGCACTGCTGTTAGTACAGTTAGAAAACGAAGTCGGCAAGTAGCTAACATTCCGACAACCGTGGAAAATATTAGCAAGCAGAGAGCGACGAAAGCAAAGAAGGATAAAGCAGGGGCAGGAAAAAACAAACTTCAAAATGAAAAAAAAAGGAAGAGAATAACGCCAAAGAAGTTAGATGATGATAGCGATACCTTGTCTGAAAGTGAAGTGGTATTGCAAGATGACAAAAGTACCGACGAAGAATGGAATGAAAACATCTGTGCAGGATGTGGAGAAGATTATTCTCAAACAAAAAGAAGTGATGACTGGTGTAAATGCATACAATGCGAGAAGTGGTTACACGAAGGATGCATGAAATATGCGAATATGTGTAAACGATGCGGTAAAGTGGCATCTAATAAAGAACCTCTGCTGAATATCGCTTTGAAACGATGGTCTAACTAACCCATATACACTGGACCAACTAACCCTCATACTTTGGGTTAGTGAGACCAGTTAGAACTTTTTAATTTTTATTTATAAGTAATAATGTTACTACTCCTTTTATGTATCGTTGTAATAAAATACTTAAACTACATCAGTGTATGCATTGACTTTTACCATTTTGAAAATTTAAAACATAACGATAATGAAAAACAAGATGTTTAAAAAAAAGTGGTCCAACTATCCCGGACTTACCCTACTTCTAATTTATATATATTATATTATTTAGGTGTATTCCATACCCCCGATCTCTAAAATTATGGTCGTAGGTAATTTCTTGATTTTTCTGCACTATCATTTTGATAATACGAGTATTATAATCATTTAGTATCAGATTGGAAAATCTTACGAGAATTTAGGTTAATGGTAAAAATTTACCCCATAGACCGGCAAATGTTATTTTTCAGTACTACTCCAGATTTATAGTTCTTCGTTGATTCTGGTTTCTTCTCTTGATTATCGAATACCGACGGGCATTAGGTTACAATGTTTTCCTTTACAATTTATATATACCGGGGGGGGGTCACACTCTAAAACTAAGGTCTACATCAGGTAGGTACTTTCTGTACTATTTTTTTTCTGTTTTACTTGCAAACTCCGTATCTTTTAAACGAAACGTTAAAAAATGAACCACCCTTTTCTGATAGCAAATTTAAGCGGCTTCAACTTTGGTCTAGTAAACTTTTCTGAAAACCGATTCATTCCACAGAACAACTGAAATCGCTTGATGAAATAGTGTACAATTTATCACTGAATTCTTAGTTCTCATTCGACAGAATCCGTATTCGGTCAACTTCTTTCATTAATATGCAAAATTATTGTTGATGGCATACAATTTTTAACAAATTAAAAAAATAAGTCAAAATTCACTTAAAAACTACATTTTTTCCTCCAATTTCAGTGTTCAATTCCAGTTTCAGTTATCAAAAAAATTTAATAGACGAAAGTTGTAGTCCGTTAAATTTTCCGTAAAGAACTTGACATCTCACTTTTTGGAAAATTTTTCATAAAAAATACAGACTTAGCAAGAAAAACAAAAACATAAAATTTCGATTTTTTCACTTAATTTAATCCATAACTCGGTAACCGTTGATCTTACGACAATAAAGGGTAGTAATCCAGTTTGTAGATCATTTCACTCCTTTTAAGACAGCACTAAACTAAGAATAGTTTCAGTGCTATGTAAAAAAAAATCAATATTTAAAACAAGAAAGTACCAAAAAATTGCATCAGAACGTCATAATTTTTTTAACAAAACAAATACAAGACGAGCAAAACCACGGTTAGTTCAGGTCAAGCACATTTTAATCGGAAATTTCTCGTTAGCGCTTCAGCATGCAAAGATTTCTACGAGTGGATTGTACGATAAGAGGACTTGTCAATTCATTACAATTTTATAAAACAAAGGCAAAATATGTAGCACTCGCGGTTTGCCCCGGCGCGTTCAGTTTATTCAAATTTATACAGTGGCGTTTCTGAGCTTCGACGTCGGACGATTAACTTATTTAGAAATTTCCTTACCGTTTGAGGAGAGACTATCCGTAACACAAGCAATAATAATTCTTTTGGGAATGTACGTGCACATTACAGACTTGTGTAGGAAGACTGCCACTAAAATTTAACGACGCTTTACCTCACCCACTTTGTGTTTTCCGAATCTAAGAGGCAGTTTTATGTTACGTTTTTCCGAATACTAAAGTCACTTTTTTGTGTGCGCCTCTGTTTTATTATTTTATTTGAAAATTAAGATTTACTATAATTTTACGAAGTAGGCCATCCGTTTAGGAAGCCTGACCGAAGTTTAATTGGCTGAAAATATCTCGAGTTGGAATATTTATATTGTCAAGATCATAAGTGATAAGTTACTTAGAATTTTAATTATCATACTTTAACTTATGTTCACTGTTCCTCAGATGCACTGAATTTGAGTTATTTACAAAAATGTAAATTTGAGAAAAAAATGGCACATAGCGAGATACCGAAAAATTCAAGAACGAATATTTTGTAGACCATAAAATTTTCTAAAAAAAAGGTAAATAAGATAATATCTATAAGGTTAAGTGGTTCAGGCGTGAGAGTCGTTCGAAGTTGTCTCTCGATAAGCCAACTTTGAGATGAAATCGTGATTTTTGCCAATGCGTCAATTTTACTAAGTTTAATGGAAACAGTGTAAACGAGAAATTAAAAATCTGAAAAAATTCATAGCTTATTAGAACACCATAATAATAATTTCTACATTTTCAAAAAATTATTTTCACCTCCAATTTAATTTTTTATTAGCGCGGTAAAACGTAAACACTGTCAACGCCAAACTTGGTGTTCAATTGTTAATATCTCGAGAAGCACTAGTCCAAAACTTACGCTGATTTTTCTACTTTGAGGTAATAATATTTTCTACAATTTTGTTCTCTTGTCGTTTGTTCGTAAATTCAACCGTTCGTCAGTTATGGTTAAAATGTGTTCATCCCGAACGGAACCAAGTGGATGTCTCGGAAGTTATTCAATTTTTGAAAAAATCCAGAGGCACGTGACCTCTTTGATACGGAATAATTTAAGTAAGGTTACGTACCCTTGAATTTTTCAAAAATGGTACATCTTCCGAGATTTCCACTATGTTCCATTCAAGATGCACACATTTCAACCATAAGTGACGAACGGTTGAATTTACAAAGAAATGACAAGAGAACAAAATTATAGGCAATATTATTACCTTTAAGAGTAAAAATCAGCATTATTTTTGGATCAGTACTTCCCGAGATATAACAATTGAAGCAAAGAATGTCGAGTTAATACTGTTAAGTTTTACAGCGCCAATAAAAAATTAAATTTGAGGTGAAAATAATTTTTCGAATATGTAGAAATTATATTACGGTGTTATAATAAGCCATGAATTTTTCAGATTTTTAATTACACGTTTACGTTGTTTCCATCAATCTTAAGTAAAATTGACGCATTAGGGAAAATCACGATTTCATCTTAAAGTTGGCGTATTGAGAGGAGAACTTCGAACGACTCTCACGCCTAAACTACTTATCTTAAATGTGTATTCTTGCGAACGCAGGTTTTTTTGGGCAGAATTGAAAAAATATGGGAATCTTTCGAGGACTACATTTTGGAAACTATAAGAGCTGTACAGTTTTTACTCGAAAAATTTGAATATAAAACGGCGCCGCAGGCGAGAATAAACTTGTTATCACAAAGAGCAATAAAGGTACTCGAATCGATTCATTATCATGTGTTGTGTTAATTCCGTTTTGCAATTTGCTACCATAATAGAAAAACAATTCAAGATAAGCGAATACTAAGTAAGTAACAATACAAATACCTTCACACAATCAAAAATGATTTCATACTTCAACGATTACTAAGAACTTCGATTTTTGCAATAGATAATTTCGAAAATTAGTAATTGGGATAAAATTTCAATATTCATCAAAACTAAACAGACGTCAATATTTAAAATCAAACACTTGAGAAAGTCGATTAATTCAGCTTTCTCTTAACTTCATCCAAAATATTGAGTCTGAGGTCTCCAATTGAATTAAAAGTTTGAGAACTTACAAATTTTTAATTCGAACTTCACAGTATATTGCAGAAACATTAATTTGATAATAATTTATTGCCTTGTGTAATAAATATTTAATGCATGCAAAAATTGTTTTATTGATTGTTATTCAATTAAAATTATCACAATTCAATTATCTTGCTTGTACGATGTGTTTTTATAACATTTAACCTCTCGGTGTGAGAACCTGCGCTAGTTTCGAAACGGTTTACAAACGCTGACATATAGATGGCAGTACGTATTGACCAATCGTCGAGCTTTAATTCTTAAAACAAAAATTAACGTTCTCCGATTGGCCGATTCACGTTTTTTTTAACGTTTTTTTGCTCCATTTTAAATGTCTTATTAGCCGTTGAAATATCCTGGTATGTAAAAAAGAAAGTTTCGTCTGTGTACGAGTTGTACGATATAAATAGCGCATGACCCTGTTTTCTCTCTCTCTATATCAAAGGTAAAATCCGAAAGTAAATATTTTTTTAAGTTAACACAAAATAATACACCTTAACAACCTTGACCGTTATTTCATAAATTGGTTAAGTAATTCGGGTATTGAAACGTTTTAAGTACGAGTCCCCAAATAGGAAAAAAAGGTAAACAATCGTTTCGGAAACTTAACAGCTCATTTAGGTTTTCGAAATAATTATGTTGTTGTTCAAATGGGTCTGCAGTCCGGCAGTTAGTTGCCCTTGTAATTATGTATAATTAAAATACATACCCAATTAGTAGGTACCACAATAAATTGACTCGAGAATGATTTGGAAACTCACCTGAAACAAAAAAGAAAATCATTAAGTAAGTTAGCAATTTCGCGAGTCCTTAGAGCCGGATAAGTGATGATAGTACGAAATGTATCGGATTCGTCCTTTTAAATCTTATCGGTGCAATGTAATGATTGTAAAATGATCGTTTATCCTCTATTTGCTTTCATTTAACTGTCAGTTAGATTCAATCACCTTTCGAATTTGTACTTGGGTGTTTTTTATTCGCTTGTATAAATGTCGAACGAAACGAGATATCGGTCAGAGATAGTTGTATCTTGGCGCTTGCATCAATCTTCCCCACCTTACCAGTTAAGCACACCTGAGTTTGCTTCTGAATTCCGGTTGTTCTACTCGACTTGGTATTATATGACCTCGTTCTCAGACAGAAAATTCATACCTATTATTTGATGCATACATGTCTAGAGGTTGCCAATTACACAGACTCCTAAATACGTTTAAATATGGATCAAAACAATCCCACCCTTAACCGTCGTTACAGTACCTCCCCCCCGCCCAAAAGTCGTCGAAGCTCTCGTCGCAAGTTTGGAAATAAATAACATTTAAATTATCATTATTATTAGAATATAAAATAATGGGTTTAATTTAAGTGCAGAGAGAATGATACAGAACAAATTAATTGGATTTCTCTTGTAGAATTCTAAACCATTAAATATACTATTAAATGTGGCATTTTGCTAAATTGTTATCTAGAGAGAGATTAATTTGATCTGAAATGTTTTTATAATATCATAATTTCTTGACAGGTAAAATTATTGTAGCGAAACAAGAAAATATTGCTTCTTTACGTCTTCCTAAGTTCATTTTCCGATATTACTTCTACAGGGCGTTTCAAAAAAAAACGTTACGCTATCCACGACCAATAAAGGTGTGATAATTGAGAACCGCTACCGTCGTCGCCTCGTGCGCTAATTTGCGTTGTTATTATTATCAAACTTAAAGCAGCAAAAGATTTGTTCGACTAGAAATGCTGACATACCTACTAAATACATTTTAGCATTAAAAGAAATTAGTAATGTTAACAATATCTATCTTGGAGTAATGTGGAATTAACTCGTAACTGTAAATTACCTTCAGCTAAACAGACACACCAAATAGCTACATCAAACGGAATGCAGCACTATTTGCGAGCACTAATTAGATAGATGCTCGTGATTAATTGTATTAACCGGTAGTATTCCAAAATTCTTGTAAAAGTAAATTGCATTTTCAAGTATTCGGCTCGAGGGACCGTACAAAAGAAAAATCGAATAAATCACAAGTAAACATTTAAATCATAAAAACAAAAGGGCGCAAAACAATGGAGCCCATTTCTAAGCTTTAAATAAAGTGCAGTTTTGTCGATAAACTATTTTCAATCAACTTTTATAGTATATTTTTACCCTACCAACGAAACTATTGATGCTAAATTGTATTACCTCCTATATATACGAGTGACTCCTTTATTAGCGTCAGCAATTTTAGTTGATTGAAAAAGCAAATTTTACCTATACTCGATCGTTTTTAATTAACTTTAAAGTTTGTTTTTGAATCAGAAAAAGACAAATTTAGCTTAAATGCGAGAGGTCGTAAATGTTAATTGTCAAGGAAGAAGTTACGATACACTTTATCATCCAAGATGCGCAAAACCAGTTATTAAATTAGATTCCAACATACAGGTTGAATTGCCGAGGATAACGGTGATAACTTATCACACTCCGCCAAAATTGTTATATAACCGGAAATATCTTTTGTGATGCGAGAGTTGGAAAAATATAAGAATAGAAAAGCCAGCAGTTCGTTCTGACCAGAATTGAATATTTTGGGCGGAATTTTCTCATCTTGAATTTTGTAAAACAATAAACAAAGTAGTTTTGCTCGAAAAACGGTCTGCTTATTTTAACCTATAATATGCGTTTTGTCCATTATACTTTTGAAACAAATTAAGTTATCCTTGTAGATTAGGCAAATCAAAACAAAGTGTGGTTATACCATGGCTACCAAAAACAATTGAGAATATTAACGAAACAAAATCGGGCAGTAATATTGTTTTCATTGACAAACGAGCATAGCAAAAATAGTATTGACCAATCGTAGAACGTCATTTTACGGTTTAACAATATTAAAGCACGTTGATTGGTCAATTCGTGCTGCCATCTAACAGACGAAACCACTTTTTACGTGCCTTTTGAGAGGCATGTGACAACCAATCAAATTAAAAAAAATATATTTAAATTAAAATTTGCTACCAAAGTGAGGTTCGATATAAGCAGGAAAATTCCTATGGGAGAGGCATTTCTTTGCAAATAAATGAAAAAAAATTATATCTCCCTCGGGAAGCGTCCTCCTTAAAATTGAAATGTTCGTCAAAATAATTGAATTTTAACTATTAGTTCAAATGCATGAACTAATAGTTAAAATTGACTTATTTTAAGATCTCAATATTATTCCTTCGTCCAATTAAATTTGATTGGTTCTTGCAAGCGCTTATAATACAAGACAACTAATCTAAAGAATAAGAAATGAAAAGGAAATAAAGCTTTGATTTTTGCCAATATTTCGGCTATTTTGAACTGCGATTAATTTATTAACTGATAAACCATTTTACATTACAAATGTTAATGTAAAATTCAGCAAATTGCCAGAGCTATAATGGATTCCTCGTAACCGTATGAGAAACTTCAAACGCGTTTTTCACGAAACTACATTTTCCAAATCGGTCGCAAACTTTTCACAAAAACTACCCTACCGATTAACTTGAAATTTTGTATACATATACTATTACAGTACATTTCAGGCTATCGTACAAACGTCAAACTTTCAAAATATATTTAAAATTACTATTTTTCCGGGCCACTCAAAATAAATATTTGAGTGAGAATTTGATGTCACGTGTCGCCATTTTTATTCAAAATTAGTTTTTCGAAGTTCAGATGAATAGAAATTTAAAAAAATCGTTTATTCAGACCACTGGAACGATCGGAAACAGGCTGGATTGGACACTAATTTCTAAACATGACCTACGCATGGATCTGTATCTCGTACAATTTTCAATCAAATGCTTTGTAAAAAAATTGGACTGATACTTAAAATATGAATAAATATAATCTAAAAATATCAGCTCGGTAAGTTTAATAGTAATTTTTTAATTTAGTTTCCAAAAATGACCCTGAAAACGAGTGTCTCGGCTAGAATTAAGTTCTTCAGATAGACATAATATTAATATTTTTTCGATGTCTTATTAATTTTATTTTAGCTGTAAATGACGAAACAACTTTCAGAAATTAAAAAAAAAAGGTTATCCAATCTGCGCGCCAATAACAAAGTTTATCTTCGTTGTACGAAAAAAACGCCTGGGGGGTTTACAAATTATAACCAATTTTAAGTAGGGGCAGGGGGGGTTGGATAAATGTAACGTCCGCATAAAAGTACCATTTTTGGGATTTCTAAAACAATTGTTTGAATATTTTTTTATGTAATATTTTGTTAAAAAATGTAATGAGCTACTCATTTCCCAATGTCATGCCAAGTTCGATGAAATGAGGGGGGGGGGGATAAAGGGGGTTGAAAAGTCGGAAAAAATTGCGGACGTCCTTTATAGACGACTCCTTAAAAGTTTGTTGGAAATAAGATTCCTGCCAAATGAATTCTAAGATCTGACAACAGCAAAAAACCAAGACTACTCCAAAAAGTCAAATCTTTTTGTTTATACGGTCACAAAATGACAAGGCGGGGTCTAAAAATCGGTTGCAACTTGGAAAGGATTCTGCGAAGTTCTCAGATGATGTGCGATTTTTAATTCCATTATAAATGTCCAAAAAAAATTACTGACGCAACATCAACAATCGATGAGCGACGATTTTCAAGATTCGGAGTTTGACGGCGCGTGCAAGCTAAACGACTGATTTGACGATAAAATTTGTTGTAACCATTTTGTACATAATTTTACGCTCTACAAAAAAGGTCAGTCTAGTTTATAACCCTATCTTGCTTAGTTTTCGAGATATTTGAGAAAACCTAACAACGTCGCGTTCTTGGTGTATAAGATTGTTAATAACTTTTTAATCGTCGTTAATTTTTTAAAATTAGCAAAATGAACGAGACCTATAGAAACCCAAAATAAAAACAAGTACGTAAAGTACTCGAATATGACTTGCCTAAAAGAAATTTTCCTGTTTTTGTATTTTAATTCAAATTACTTGAACTATTATACCAATCTGACGAGTTTAAATAAAAGCGAAATACGTGTGATGCACTTTTAATATGAAGTCGGTATACGGTATTTGAAATGCGTTTACCGAAAGCTGTCAACAGCTACGGGAATCTTCTTTTTTTTGAAGTCATAAGATAAAAGAAAAGATTGTCACCTTATTCCGCGCATCGGGCGCACCCTTAGATTTTGCGTTTATGATCTATTAAACTTATATGTTAAATTTCGAATCGATCCGTTGAAAATTACTCTTTGGGAAAACATTTTTAGGTCGGGTTGTAAATATAAAAGATTGAAACATTCGCTCAACTAATAAATTTACGTTTTGCAAATGCACAATAATCTTAAGAATTGTATAGTTAGGAAAGTATCATCAAATATTTTAATACACGTACAATAAACCATACGGTAGATGAGGAAGTGTTAATAATGTTGACGTAGCATTAATCCATAATTCACCTCATCGGCAATAAATTCTCTATTCTATAACGTTGCAAACTAAACGTCAATATAGGCAAATGCATTACTATAAATTTTAGGTAGGATCGAGAGACACTTTTATACGATCCATAATCACGAGCCAGTTGTCAATACAAGGACACACACGTGCATGTTTGAAACTCGTGAGAATCAATGCCTTTTGTTTTGCTATCTCGACCATGTGCAGATAAGCGGCCAAATGTGCTCGGGTTTAACATGGAAAGGATAGCGATTTCGAAATTACAGACTTCGATAAAAACAAGTAAAAAGTGCAAAAGTTAGACCTTTCTCGTCCAACCAGACGAGCAAAAAATTGTTTTGCTCGCACGTGTCGTACCAAACTTCTCGATACACTTTACATGGAGAAAGAAGAAAGTGTGCCCTCACACTCTAGGCATTTATCCAATTAAATCACGTCTCCCTTCTTTCTAAATTTATAGGACCCAATTACAAGGATCCAAATCAATCAGTAAGTGGGAAAAATCCCAGATCAGAGTAGGGAGAATGCATAAATTGAGCTGCAAATTGCATATTCAGAGAGATTCACTTGGAATCTGATACTACCCTTTTCGTATCTTAGCGCTTCCAAAAGCGGAATTAACTATCGAGGTCTCACATTTATTAGAGGTCTTTAAATAAATACAAGTCATTGGTGCTAAAAATTAGTGTGTGTCAACTGCAGGTACTATCGAACATTAATACCGTCAATTGTTGTTAAACGATTAATATCGTCAATTGTTAATAAACAATTAATATTTTATCGAACATTAATACCGTCAATTGTTGTTAAACGATTAATATCGTCAATTGTTAATAAACAATTAATATTTTATCGGGCCAGAATATCGTCAATTGTTAATAAACAATTAATATTTTATCGAACATTAATACCGTCAATTGTTGTTAAACGATTAATATCGTCAATTGTTAATAAACAAGTAATATTTTATCGAACCAGAATATCGTCAATTGTGGTTAAACAATTAATATTTTATCGAACCAGAATATCGTCAATTGTGGTTAAACAATTAATATTTTATCGAACCAGTATATCGTCAATTGTTGCTAATATTTAATAAGTGATCGAACAATTAATATCGTCTATGGTTACTAAACATTGAATCAATTATCGGACTTTTTATACCATCTGCTTATCACGTTAATCACGTCGAGTTATTGCTTGCCGCTCATAAGGCAAGTACGTAACATTGCTTTTATCGAATGGTACAAAACAGGTGTTGCACTTCCAACCCATGTGTGCATTCCAATCGTCTTTTTTTTATCGGACACCACATTAACATTTCTTACTTAGACAGTGCCGGCTTGAATTATTTGTCACTTCGCGAATAACTAACTTAGTGAATTATTTCGTACGGAGACCCCTATTTTATCGCGAAATACAGTGCGTGAACCACCCTGTTATTTCACCACCTTCCGATTTGAAGAGTTTTTGGGAAGCTGGTTATTACGCTGCCCTTCTGATATGGTTTGAGACATCACATTCAGCTCCATTCTACGTTCTGAAGACGAAATCTCACTCCTGAAGGACCCGTCATCGACTTTACCTAGAGGTCGAACATCAACCATCCAGATTAAGTAAGAAACCTTTTTATATTTTTAAGATTGTGATGTTAATTGGTCCTATTGACCATTAGTTGTGTTTATGAACGTTCAGTTCAACCCTGGAAGACGATATCGCAACCATTTTGTATACCTTTTATTTAACTTAATATTATTATCTATTATTAACGTAACTTTTAACACGCCATTCGAGCGTTCAGAGTGTAACCGAACAATTTAACGTAACGTTTCAAGTTTAGTATTGTAGCTAAAGTTTGTTTGTCCCGTTGTCGGGAATTTTGATGATCAATTGCATTGATTAAGTTCCATGATCAATTTTATGAATCATAGTTTTGGATATTATCAAGTTGCGCTTAAGTAACTATTTATTTTGGTGGAGTGCTGTATTCAATACGCCCCCCTTTTATGCAAATTAACCTTTTGTATTTTTGTAAGAGTAATTGTTTTACGAGTATTAGTTTCGCAACGGACACCACACGGAAAGGTTCCGTCAACTGTACATATTTATTTTTATACAAGACATGTAAATTTGATAGTATCTTGTGTAAACCTTGTCAACTCCCCCCTGATATTATTTTATTTAATACATTTTTATTATTTCCCAACTTTGTGTGTTATTATTATTGTTGTGTTAATGTTTATTTAGCTATTTTCACCAACGGAAAGTTCGCCTCCTGTAAAGGTAAGGTCATTGAGCGAGGTTTTTCCGGAGTGAGAGTTCGCTGTAAGATCATCAAGTTGTCGCGTACCAGCTTGGAAGGTGTGATAACCAGTCCCCTTCAAAGAGATTCATTTCTTCGTATGCGTGGCGCCCATTCAAACTCCCGCGTGTATATTAACCCCACCGATTTTGACTTAACTCCCCCCCCGTGTAAATTATTCACACCGATTTTGACAATTTTTAGAATCGCGATCGAGGATTGCCCGGTCGTCGATAGGAAATACACGCTTTGCGACGTGCCGTCACACGACCCTTTCGTTCCATTCACCAACCCACCCCTTCGCGACTTTGAGCTAGCCAACCTTTTATTACCTGTTGGAAAGGTGTCGTGGATGCAGAACGTGGTGTAACAGGATAATAATTTGGCGCCCAACGTGGGGCTATCGATAAAGCCTTTTTGGCATGTTATGGTATCGAATTTCCTTTTGTTGTAAATCGAGTAAATTCCGAATTAATTTTTGTAAGTTGAAAAAAATAATTTAGCGTTCAACTAGGCGGCTGTCAAGAAAGCCCTTTTGGCACATTACGTCAAATTTTGTAAATCACGAAGTTTTGAATTAAGATTTCAATTTTTAAAATAGTACCGACGCGCATGAATGGACTAACGAGATTCCATAACGCCCCCCTATTTAAATTTAAAAGTGAAAATTATCGCGATTTTAAGATCAAATATTGTATTTCCGTTTACCTTTAGTTGTTCAGAGAACAAGTGGAGTCGTGTTCCGCGAATTCTTTTTTGTATTTAATTAAATTTATTCATTTCGATTAATAATGGCATTCAGGATTGTACCGGACAAGTTGCGAAAGGACGAGGTCCAATACGAATTAAAGATTAGAGGTTTACCTTTTCACGGTTCGGTAAAAGAATTACGTGATGAATTAGTAATAGCCCTTGATAAAGAAGAAGAAGGCGAAAGTTACGCTTTAGCGTGGTATCCGTTTACCTTTGCAGAAGATCTGGTGGCATTAAGAGCCGGCTTATTGATTCTTCATAGACTACTTGGTCGCTTGGAAGTTTCACGAGACCAAGAACCTAACGTAGAAATCGAGGTAGAAACGAAGTTAGCACATTACTTTAATAGATTATCCCGATCAAAACCCTTTTTAGTAAAAGATAAAAATTCAAAACGAACAGTTATGGACGAATTAGAAGAATGTAGATCCGCGTACCGCTTATTTGTAGCAAATTCTCGAACGGAGCGAGATTCATTATCGAATATCGTGGCCGAAATTAGTCGAGAGACCCCAGTAGAACCGGAAGTAATCGTAACTTCAAATCCAGTTTCATTAAATATTAACCCCCCTCCGGTTGAGGTAGGGCAGAAAAGTTATTGTACGAAATCAACACCTGTTGTCAAGTGGCGATTAAAGTTTTCCGGTGAAGCAAAAAGTATTTCGATCACTGCATTTTTAGAAAGAGTCAATGAATTAATTGTTGCTAGACGTGTAAATTTAAGTCAACTCTTCGAAGAGGCGATTGACCTGTTCGAGGGTAAAGCATTATTGTGGTTTCGCGCAAATAGAGATAAGGCATCTACTTGGTCAGAATTAGTAGTATTATTAAATGCACAATTTCGACCAGCTGACTATGACGTCAGATTACTTGAGGAAATTACACGTAGAACTCAAGGGAACGAGGAAAATTTGGCAATGTATGTAGCAATGTTAAAAACGATGTTTGCTCGTTTAGTCATCCCATTATCGGAAGAAAGACAATTAAGTATCGCATTACGAAACTTAAACCCATTTTATATTGCACAGTTAGGTTTTACCGAAATTACGTCTTTTGACAGGCTCATTGAATTGGGGCGTATTCTCGAAGCGCGTAGGTTGACCATTTCCAATTACGCACCGCCGTCAAAGAGGAAAAACGACTTAGAACCAGATGTAGCTTATACCCACTTGAGTGTACCGACTCAAGAAAATGATCGCGCATCGCGTGCCGAATCAACGCTTTTTAATAAATCACGAAATAATAAACGATCTGTAAATAAACCGACCTTTAAAAGTCGTAATAGCGCTGTCGAAGTTTTTAGTAAAACTTCAAGTAATAATTCTTGTTGGAATTGTGGTGGCACAGGACATTTAGCGTCGCGTTGTACCGTTCCGCAGAAACAAATATATTGCTATCGCTGTGGGAGAAAAGGTGAAACAACAAAAACCTGCCCCCACTGTAACCCCAGTCAGAGTAGAAGGAGTTCGGAAAACTCTTCCGGGACTCATTAGGACGTGGTCACCTAGTGAACTCCCGCAAGTTTGTAAATTCGACCCATTTTCATAAGATGTTAGCTAAACGTAAAGATAAAATTAAAACTATATTAGATTATGTATTAGAGGATTCAAGACATGATAATCGTCCCCATGTAAGAGTCGATGTTCTCGGTTGTGAAATTTTAGCCCTCCTGGACTCAGGAGCGACCAACACGATTTTAGGCGAGGAAGGTTGGAATATTTTACAATCTACCGGTGTAAAAATTCAACTTGACTCCACGTTACGACCAAAGTGTACCGTAGCAGACGGTGAAATTATAAACAGTATCGGGATAGCTCAATTACCCATTAGATTGCAGCATCGTGTCGCCCATATTTCAGTCATTGTGGTACCAAAGTTTTCACACGCACTTATTTTAGGTGTAGATTTTTGGGAATCCATCGGTTTCGTCCCTGATTTGAAAAACAAATCGTGGTATTTCGGGAAACCCCAAGTTACATCTGTAATTACCGACAAGAAAACACCTTTAGGAAATCTTTTCAATTTATCAGTTGAGGAACGTCAGCGTTTAGATAAGGTCATTGACCTACATTTTCGGACTAAGGTCAAAGAACTCGGTTGTACTGACCTAGTGCAACATGTTATTAAAACCGACTCAATGCCGATTAAACAGCGTTATTATCCGGTTAACCCTAGTGTACAAGCACATATCGATAAAGAATTAGATCATATGCTTAAGTTAGGTGTAATAGAACGATCATCTAGTGGTTGGTCAAACCCCATTTTGTTAGTCAAAAAGAAAGACAAATCATATCGATTTTGTGTCGATTTCAGAAAATTAAATCAAGTATCCGAGAAGGACGCGTACCCAATCCCGTATGTGTCCTCAATTTTAGATCGTCTTCGAGACGCACGGTTTATAACGTCCCTGGACATTAAGTCAGCGTATTGGCAAATTCCTGTCGAGGAAAATTCCAAAAAATATACCGCCTTTACAGTACCCGGACGTGGATTGTTTCAATTCACCAGGATGCCCTTCGGGCTTCATAATGCTCCTGCTACTTGGATGAGGCTGATAGATCAAGTTCTAGGTCCCGATCTCGAACCCTTTGTATTCGTATACCTGGATGACATCATCATCTGTACATCCACCTTCGAAAAACACCTCGAAGTGTTACAGGAAGTTTTTTCTCGGTTACGTACCGCAGGTCTATCATTAGGGAAAGACAAATGTTACTTTTGTCAACCCGAATTGAAATATTTAGGAT
Source organism: Podabrus alpinus (assembly GCA_932274525.1). Lineage (NCBI taxonomy): Eukaryota > Metazoa > Arthropoda > Insecta > Coleoptera > Cantharidae > Podabrus > Podabrus alpinus. The sequence continues at coordinate 1,531,217 of OW026457.1, read as the reverse complement.
ACGTGATTAACGCAAATGGATTACTTGCAGATCCAGATAAGGTAGCGGCAATTACGCGTATACCAGCCCCTCGTACGGTTAAAGAAATTCGGCAATTAATAGGTATGGCTTCGTGGTACCGCAGATTTATCCCGCAGTTTTCAACAATCCTTGCACCGCTCACAGCGTTGTTAAGAAAAAATTCCAAGTTCATTTGGGATGAACCTTGTGAAGTAGCGTTTACGACTATTAAGAATTGTTTAGTTTCAGCCCCTATTCTATCGTGCCCTGATTTTAGCGTCCCCTTTACCGTTCAGACAGACGCATCCGGTTTTGGACTCGGAGGAGTCCTCAGCCAAACCATTGACGAGAAAGAACAAGTCATCTGTTATATTAGTAGGTCATTAACTCGTAATGAACGAAATTATTCCGTTACGGAACGAGAATGTTTAGCAGTTTTGTGGGCAGTAGAGAAATTAAGACCCTATCTCGAAGCTTCACATTTCACGGTCATTACCGATCACCATTCCCTGATTTGGTTAAATAATCTGGAAAACCCCTCTGGACGTTTATGTCGTTGGGCTCTCAGGTTACAACAGTACGATTTCAAAATCATCCACCGAAAAGGAAAGGATCATTTAGTCCCTGACGCTTTATCGCGCACTGTTCCCGAAATAACGTCAGTATTAGTTGACCCTGTTCAAGTTAGAAAGTCACCCGATAAAGTAAAGAATCCAGTAGATAACGACCAACCCTTAATTAACTCGCATACCGATCGTTGGTACTATCGAATGTTGAAGAATGTCAGAAGAGACCCCCTTCAGTTTAGGAAATGGCAAGTTATTGAGGACGAATTATTTAAACAAGTAAAAGTTCGATATCCATCTCTATCGGATAGAGAGTGTCAATGGAGAACAGTAGTTCCGAAATTTCGCAGAAAGAAAATCATTTCCGAGTGTCACGATAAACCTACTTCCGGTCATTTAGGAGTTTTAAAAACATTTGATCGAGTAGCTCATGAGTATTATTGGCCGAAGATGAAGACCGATATTACTCGTTATGTAAATAAGTGTCCAGTTTGTAGGGCTCATAAGCCTGAACAGCAAAAACCCCGTGGTTTTATGTCCCGTCATCCCGTAGTAACTAGGCCATGGCAAATGATATCCATCGATATAGTTGGACCACTGCCTCGGTCGACTAAAGGTTACACTCATATTTTATCGATTGTGGATTGTTTTACCAAATTTGCATTATTTTATCCATTACGTACAGCTACCGCATCTCAGGTCATTCAAAAACTTGAAGATAACGTTTTGTTAGTGTTTGGAGCCCCACAGTATATTTTGACTGATAACGGAGTCCAATTTAGAAGTAAGGAATTTCAAAAAATGATACAGAAATATAATACCCGAATTATCTTTAATGCATATTACCACCCCCAAGCGAATCCTGTTGAAAGGGTGAATCGTGTTTTAAAAACTATGTTAGCTTCTTACGTTAACGATAATCATAAGAGTTGGGATACCTATCTCCCCCAGGTTGCTTGCGCAGTACGGACTGCACTGCATGAAGTCATCGGAATGACTCCGTATTTCGCAAATTTCGGTCGAGAGATGATCATGTCCGGTGGACAGCGTATCGAAACAGCTGATCAGAACACGCTGAAAGACATAACGTTTGCCGATCGTGACGAACTTAAACGACGTGCATTAGCACTAGGTGATGTTTACGATGACATCACCAAAAGATTAGAAAGCGCTTATGAGAAATCTAAAATTGTTTATGATTTAAGACGACGTCCGTCGAATTTCGATGTTGGTGATACCGTGTATAGACGTAATTATGTTTTATCCGATGCATCGAAGCATTTTAATGCAAAGTTAGCTCCAAAATTTGTAGGACCTTTTGTTATTCATAAGAAACTTTCGAACACCACTTTTGTATTATCAGATACCACAGGAGTGAGACCTGGTGCATGGCATGCCAAAGACTTGAAGTCAAGCCCCGATTAAAAGTTCAGGTTAGGATTTAAGTATGTTTTTGTTGAACTTAATTTTGAAGTTCAAATTTTCTAATTAGTTTATAGGTACGGTTTGGGAAGTTTACGCATCCACCTAGTGGACCCGTAGAAGGTTGTTTTTGACTTTCACGTAGTTAATTTACGTCAAGTTTTTTTTGAATTCAATACCGACCCTTAAGGTAAAGCTTTTGAAATTTTTTTTATTTAGTATCGACGTTTACCGTAAAGCTTTTCAATTTTTTTTTTCATTTGGTACCGACTTTTACCGTAAAGCTTTTTAAATTTTTTTTGAATTTAGTATCGACATTTACCGTAAGGCTTTTAAATCTTTTTTGAATTTAGTATCGACGTTTGCCGTGAAGTTTTTCAATTTTTTTGAATGTTAACCGACATTTATAGTAAGGTTTTTAAATTTAGTTGGGAGTTTAGTTTGTCGAATTAAGTTAGAGTTTTCTTTTGAAAGTTCTTTTTTTTTCTAACGCACCCTGTAAGGAGATTTTTTTTTGTATCGAATTTTATTGTTGTAGTGCGGTTGCGATTGGTTGATAGTTGTTTAGAGTAACCCGCTTCTCATTGAGTTATCGTATTATCAGGCTGGACCTAGTTCCACTGTCAGATAAAATTTTTTTTGGACGTCAATCCAGTGTTGGATGTCGATCCAAACCCCGGGGTTATTGAGTAATTTCGTGGACATAGTCCATCCCTCGGCGCATTATCGTCCCATATATTTTTTTTCTTCTCGTAGTTTGGCGATTTATAATCTGCCCCAAAGGAACCTTCTTGGAAAGGGAGCTTTGTACAGGAGTAGTGGTTAAACTCGAAACAACAACCTGGGAAATTTACCTTGTTAGGGAATAACAGATCGACCACCATCGGCCTACGCAGTTAGGACATCTGTCGGTCCACGGAAGGACAATTCGATCATTAGTTTGTATTTTTTTCTCCCCCCCCCTTTTTTTTCTCTCTCTCTCCTCTACGACATTTGGAAAATAAATAGAAAATTAGGGATGAACTTGTATATCTGATCCATTCATCCCAGAGGCCATTGTAAATTTGATCACGCCTTTCTTAAATTTCACCTTAGATTCGGGCCCAACCCAAACTAGAGTTCGGCGTCTCTGTTGTTAATTGTGGGTCTAACGGTAAGCGAAGGATCGCGTGATTTCGCGAACCGCCCTCTCTTATGACAGTCACAACGGCTTTAGAAGTGATTAGGACCTCGAATATTTTCCTTGTGTGTAACTTTTATTCTTTTATTGTGTAATTAGCAGTTTAGGTTGAGTTTCGGTGTAATTAATTTTAAGGTATCGATTTAATCAATGTTAAGTTTAGATATTATGTAGTTAGATTGAAGACGTTAGGGGAAAGGAAGTTATTTAACGGTATCTCAAGCGTATAGAGTAACTTTAGTCCCGGTTTAGTCAATTAACTCCCCCCCGGCTACCGAATTGTATATAGAACCAGCATTGAAAAATAGTCCGTGTAAGACATTAAACTACCCTTCTCACTTTTAGTTTTAGGTTTTTAAGATTTTGTTCTCTCACGACGTGATAGTTACGTCCCGAACTTTATGTCGCTGTTGTTATGGTTTTGAAAAATAGTCCGCGTAAGACGTTAAACTACCCTTCTCAATTTTTACTTCCAGATTTTTCAGATTTTGTTCACGTACAACGTGATCGTCACGAACGTCGTGTTACTGTTGTTTCTTTTTTTGGAAGTGTCGGTGTTTTCCGACGCACGTCCAAGAATACCGGTATAGGAGTATCTGAAATGATGCGAACATTTTTTTTTTCTTTTTCTTCTCGTACTCTAGTGCATAGGTGCTCAACCCTTGCATTCTTTTCTTTAGGATTAAGGTATAACGCTCAGTATCTGTGAACATTTCGTTCATTTTGTAACGACATTGGCTCTCGGTTCGAGCCAAAATAAGTTCCCGATATATTTTTTTGGTTTTCAACCATGTTGACTCTCGGTTGATGTCATGGTACTACCCTGGGATCCAGGCACTTTACAAATTGCCCGACTCCGAAGTATTATGTCACCATCTTGGAGCAAGACCCTCTTGTTACATTCCTTACACTTTTGTGACATATAGCTCTGGTGGATACGTTCCACTCATATGGTGTCGCCATCTTGGGCGAGCATTGTCGCTTTGCGCGATTTGCGCGTAGATTGGAGATTTCCCCCGGTGTCAGTCACCGCTGGATTTCCCGATCAACCGCCCGTGCAAGACACTAAACTACCTTTCTCGTTTTTTTTTTTCCACCTCCAGATTTTTCAGGTTTTGTCGAGTGTGGTATGTTCATACTTTGCATAGGAGGTACAGGCGTTCCTTAGATTGGAGTTTCCAGTCGGCGCTTACCGCCGTTGGACTTCGCCAGTCAAGTTGACGTCGGGTATTCTCAAGTAGGAAGTTTTTCCAAGTTTTTTTTCATGGAAATGTCCCGATCATTTCGGAGTAGCGTTCTCGTTTTCGTCGGTGTAATTCGGAGATTCGGTCCCTTCGGTTATACTGACAAAGACAATCCCTACCCCCGTATAGGGTTCAGTTTTTCTGGTTTTATTTCATATTTGATTGTATCATTGTTGACGACTGATACTCCCGTCTCGTCAACTCGAGCTCTGTAGCGTAAATATCTTTTAAAAAAGTATCGCATATTTAGTTGTGCGACCACGAGTTGTGTGACTTGTACCTTTTGATATGGGTGTCGGTTCGGTACCGTCCCACTCTCGTCCCGCCGGACTCCATATCCCTTATATCGCGTCTTTCGCGAATATTGGATCACGCCTATCGTGATCCTTTATTAGTCTTTACTTGTTGGTTCGGAGATTCAGCTCCTCCGGTCAACACGATTGACGCGGCATTCGTGCCCCATTTTTTTCTCGTGCTGCACGCTCTCGTGCGTAGATCCGTGTTCAACCCGGACGGTTCGAGGATTTGGTCCCTCGACTGTCCCTTGTAGGTTGTCACCCCACCCTAATTTTTTTGAGAAAACCCCCCCCCTATTTTTTTTCTCGCGTTTAGATCCGTGTTTAACCCGGACGGTTCGAGGATTTGCTCCCTCGACTGTCCCTTGTAGGTCGTTATCCCGTCCCGTTTCGTATTACGATTTATGCCCCACTATTTTTCCCGGTTGCATCCGTGTTTAACTCGGACGGTTCGAGGATTTGGTCCCTCAACTGTCCCTTGTAGGTTGCTACCCCTCACTTTTTTAACCCCCCCCCTCCCCCACTCTTATCTTTTACCCCCCCATCACTACCTCTTCTCTCTCTTCCGATCATCTCGTTTGGATCGAAGTCATGATGAAGGTGGATGGTCTCCCAAACGGCTTTGTAAATTTGATCAAGCTAAGCGCAAGTTTTTTTCTCTGTTTCACCAACGATAAATGATAAAACAGACAGTCCCCATCTACTGAAGTGCCCCGAACGGCTTTTGTAAATTTGATCCAGCCAAGCACACGTTTTTTTTTACTCTGTTTTTTCAACGTATTGAAAAAGGCAGACAGTCCCCATCGACTGAACCATTTTAGAGAAGGCTTTGTAAATATGAGTACGCCAAGGAAGTGTTACCTTAGCTCAGGTCTGCCTTGATCTAGAGTCCGGTGTCTTCACAGACATTTGTGGGTCCCACGGCCAGCGAATGATCGCGTGATTTCGCGAACCGCCCTCTCATGTAGGAGTCACTACGACTCCCGGGTTGATTAAGCCTAGGGTTAGGTGAACCTTCTCTCTCTTTCCCGGCATATACGTATAGTCTAGTCACTAGCTGAGTAGTTGTTTCAACACTACAAGTGTTGATGGTTTATCGCAGGACAGTTTTTGTTTCGGTTGAGGTTGCGCGCGTCCCAGTTGAAGAGTAGTTAGGGATAACAACTCTTGACGTAAGGGGAGTGTCACCTTATTCCGCGCATCGGGCGCACCCTTAGATTTTGCGTTTATGATCTATTAAACTTATATGTTAAATTTCGAATCGATCCGTTGAAAATTACTCTTTGGGAAAACATTTTTAGGTCGGGTTGTAAATATAAAAGATTGAAACATTCGCTCAACTAATAAATTTACGTTTTGCAAATGCACAATAATCTTAAGAATTGTATAGTTAGGAAAGTATCATCAAATATTTTAATACACGTACAATAAACCATACGGTAGATGAGGAAGTGTTAATAATGTTGACGTAGCATTAATCCATAATTCACCTCATCGGCAATAAATTCTCTATTCTATAACGTTGCAAACTAAACGTCAATATAGGCAAATGCATTACTATAAATTTTAGGTAGGATCGAGAGACACTTTTATACGATCCATAATCACGAGCCAGTTGTCAATACAAGGACACACACGTGCATGTTTGAAACTCGTGAGAATCAATGCCTTTTGTTTTGCTATCTCGACCATGTGCAGATAAGCGGCCAAATGTGCTCGGGTTTAACATGGAAAGGATAGCGATTTCGAAATTACAGACTTCGATAAAAACAAGTAAAAAGTGCAAAAGTTAGACCTTTCTCGTCCAACCAGACGAGCAAAAAATTGTTTTGCTCGCACGTGTCGTACCAAACTTCTCGATACACTTTACATGGAGAAAGAAGAAAGTGTGCCCTCACACTCTAGGCATTTATCCAATTAAATCACGTCTCCCTTCTTTCTAAATTTATAGGACCCAATTACAAGGATCCAAATCAATCAGTAAGTGGGAAAAATCCCAGATCAGAGTAGGGAGAATGCATAAATTGAGCTGCAAATTGCATATTCAGAGAGATTCACTTGGAATCTGATACTACCCTTTTCGTATCTTAGCGCTTCCAAAAGCGGAATTAACTATCGAGGTCTCACATTTATTAGAGGTCTTTAAATAAATACAAGTCATTGGTGCTAAAAATTAGTGTGTGTCAACTGCAGGTACTATCGAACATTAATACCGTCAATTGTTGTTAAACGATTAATATCGTCAATTGTTAATAAACAATTAATATTTTATCGAACATTAATACCGTCAATTGTTGTTAAACGATTAATATCGTCAATTGTTAATAAACAATTAATATTTTATCGGGCCAGAATATCGTCAATTGTTAATAAACAATTAATATTTTATCGAACATTAATACCGTCAATTGTTGTTAAACGATTAATATCGTCAATTGTTAATAAACAAGTAATATTTTATCGAACCAGAATATCGTCAATTGTGGTTAAACAATTAATATTTTATCGAACCAGAATATCGTCAATTGTGGTTAAACAATTAATATTTTATCGAACCAGTATATCGTCAATTGTTGCTAATATTTAATAAGTGATCGAACAATTAATATCGTCTATGGTTACTAAACATTGAATCAATTATCGGACTTTTTATACCATCTGCTTATCACGTTAATCACGTCGAGTTATTGCTTGCCGCTCATAAGGCAAGTACGTAACATTGCTTTTATCGAATGGTACAAAACAGGTGTTGCACTTCCAACCCATGTGTGCATTCCAATCGTCTTTTTTTTATCGGACACCACATTAACATTTCTTACTTAGACAGTGCCGGCTTGAATTATTTGTCACTTCGCGAATAACTAACTTAGTGAATTATTTCGTACGGAGACCCCTATTTTATCGCGAAATACAGTGCGTGAACCACCCTGTTATTTCACCACCTTCCGATTTGAAGAGTTTTTGGGAAGCTGGTTATTACGCTGCCCTTCTGATATGGTTTGAGACATCACATTCAGCTCCATTCTACGTTCTGAAGACGAAATCTCACTCCTGAAGGACCCGTCATCGACTTTACCTAGAGGTCGAACATCAACCATCCAGATTAAGTAAGAAACCTTTTTATATTTTTAAGATTGTGATGTTAATTGGTCCTATTGACCATTAGTTGTGTTTATGAACGTTCAGTTCAACCCTGGAAGACGATATCGCAACCATTTTGTATACCTTTTATTTAACTTAATATTATTATCTATTATTAACGTAACTTTTAACACGCCATTCGAGCGTTCAGAGTGTAACCGAACAATTTAACGTAACGTTTCAAGTTTAGTATTGTAGCTAAAGTTTGTTTGTGGGAATTTTGATGATCAATTGCATTGATTAAGTTCCATGATCAATTTTATGAATCATAGTTTTGGATATTATCAAGTTGCGCTTAAGTAACTATTTATTTTGGTGGAGTGCTGTATTCAATACGCCCCCCTTTTATGCAAATTAACCTTTTGTATTTTTGTAAGAGTAATTGTTTTACGAGTATTAGTTTCGCAACGGACACCACACGGAAAGGTTCCGTCAACTGTACATATTTATTTTTATACAAGACATGTAAATTTGATAGTATCTTGTGTAAACCTTGTCAACTCCCCCCTGATATTATTTTATTTAATACATTTTTATTATTTCCCAACTTTGTGTGTTATTATTATTGTTGTGTTAATGTTTATTTAGCTATTTTCACCAACGGAAAGTTCGCCTCCTGTAAAGGTAAGGTCATTGAGCGAGGTTTTTCCGGAGTGAGAGTTCGCTGTAAGATCATCAAGTTGTCGCGTACCAGCTTGGAAGGTGTGATAACCAGTCCCCTTCAAAGAGATTCATTTCTTCGTATGCGTGGCGCCCATTCAAACTCCCGCGTGTATATTAACCCCACCGATTTTGACTTAACTCCCCCCCCGTGTAAATTATTCACACCGATTTTGACAATTTTTAGAATCGCGATCGAGGATTGCCCGGTCGTCGATAGGAAATACACGCTTTGCGACGTGCCGTCACACGACCCTTTCGTTCCATTCACCAACCCACCCCTTCGCGACTTTGAGCTAGCCAACCTTTTATTACCTGTTGGAAAGGTGTCGTGGATGCAGAACGTGGTGTAACAAGATCCAATTGACCATCATCGAGAAAGGTCCTGTTGACTTCTAGGATCAATTTAATCGCCTCTGTCTTTGCTCTATGTTTGGTTCAGTTGCTTTTATTTTTAGATCTTGTAGATTCATAAAAACATGTTACCTGATTGTCAAATATTGTCGATGTTATCAGGGTCAATGAGTTTCAACTTTTGAAGTTATTTATAATTTCTTCGTATAGCAAGAACTTGTATTAAATAAAGTATCCCCGTCTTTTATCACAGTAAAATTTTTAATTTGAATTTTCTTGTACAGAGTTCTGTTAAGTTCCCGATTGTTTTTGTTTTTCATGTACCAATACGGATCTGAAGAGATGCCATATTTTGTTAAAAATAGATATTGTACCGAAATCTAGGATTTTTTCTATTCGGCGATAACGGGGGCACGACGCCGGTTTCCGGCGTTAACCAAATCAAAATTCTGATTCATTCTTGGTTGTTAACATAGTATCTACTACGTCCATAGCATATCCAATGAAGCTGCAGGCCAAAATTGCTGTGAAGGTCATAAAATTTTAAATTTTATGCCGACTGTGCGGTCCTGTAATAACACGTTTGGCTTTAATGTTTCATAAACTTTCCTGCGGCCATGTTTTTACTATTCCTACAAATTATTGCGCTAATCTGTTTCAATTGTCAGAGCTGTCGGCATCGTAGAAAGGTTATAACATTTTTGCACCCAAAAATTGGGGTCAGTCCGTCTGAAACGAACATTTCGGTCTTGAAATTTGAAAATAAACGAAGTATTTCCGCCGAGAAGAGGTAATTTAGAAAATCGGCGAGCTTCAATACCATTAACCGAACCGAAAAAATTGAACAGGATGAGAAGGTAATAATCATACAAAATATCAAGTGGCTCGTTCATGAGTGTACATAAATGCAAATTTAAAATTTCTATCAACGACGAATGCAATCAAACTCATGCGAATTCAAGCGTGTCCAAGTGCCTGAACTTGACTCGAATACCCACCATACCGACTAATATAGCGCAGCTTCTTCGTTTTGAAGTTTCAAGTATTACAACATCAAAAAATATACAAGTAGATCTTGCTCTCGCTCTCGTGTGTGCATTGTAAGTAAACAACACATCCGTTTCAAAATACTTATTCATTAATAATGAGATTGAAATTTACAAGCCAATTTTTCCACCTGATCGGATCAAATCAATTAGGCGTTTGTATACGTGCAAATCCACACGGCTCCATTTTCAGGTCGACATTTTGAATGTGTAAATATCGCTGCACACAATACTCCAACAGCTTTTAACTTTTCAGCTGACAACTTTTATTAGTAGCTCCAGATGTGTTTCAAGTTTTTTTCCAGATATTTACATAAGTTGTTACATAATGAAGTATCGTAACTTTTACTAATTATAACAAGTTTTCAGTAAAATTTTGAAAAACATTCCGGGCCTCCAAAACGTTGCTCCTTCATCGAATAAATACAACAAATTGTTGCTCGATAAATAAACAGTTATGCAAAACATTGCATATTTTAAATTCTAATATAACGGAACCGAAAAAAGAACGTATTTATTTTTCAAACTGTGTTAATCTCGCTCCTGCGAACTAACGGATCTCTTGAAAAATTTGATTAAGTTGTTAAATTTATATACAAAAAGGTACGAAGTGGATGGAACTGTATATAATAAAGTTGTCGTAAAAAATTCACCTTTTTGTAACTAAAAGGTGTTTCGGGTGTCGAGAATTATTTACTTGCTTGTTTGCGAGTTTTTAGGTTACTTTTAGGTATAGTATAGTACGCGCAACCTTAAACCGGATTGCAATATTGAAAAAATTCACCAGGTCCATTTGACCATATGACCTTATTGGCCAAATTACTACTAATAATTTTTAGCAGCTCGAATTGACCAATCAACGAGCTTTAATATTTTTAAACAATAAATTACGTTCTCCGATTGGTTAATACTACAATTATTTTTCTATGCTCTTTTGTCACAATTTTGTTTCGTTTCTAAACAATTGTTTTTGGTTTCCACGGTAACGTGGTACAGTAGACTCGAGATTTTTGATCACGATAACCGAATAAACCAAAAATTCGTCAAAAACCACTAATTTTTATTTATTGGAAACATTATGTAAAAATAAAAATTAGAAATGTTGAAAAATAAAAGTAACATTCCTTTAATGAGGTTAATAAAAACTAATCTATTGTTGTTCGTCTATAATTTTCGCGGGTTAAATTGTTTATAAAAAGTATAAAATTGTTTGTAAAACTTCCAACGCTTTATCGCATAGACCGAATTTTGATCATAACACGATGATTTATCTATACGGCCGGTCGATTTTTCGCAAAAGTTATCTCAATACCCGATTGATCTCATTATTCGGGATCATAATAATCGGCGACTATTTGTTTCGTTTTTATTCAATTGTTTTTGGTTGCCATGGTAACCTAATAACATATCACAATTTTGTTTTGTTGAATAAAAATAGTGTAAGTATCTTATAATATATTCTTGTGTTACTATGAAAATATTAATACTCTTCATTGTAAAATTAAATAATCCATGGTGGGTGGGTGGCAGAGGGAATTATGGAATATCCCAGTATACTCGTATCAAGGCACAAACGATAATTTTCAGAAGCATTCAATATTTACCGATTCTTGTTGATTCTGTTGCAATTTTCGCTCTACATTGCCTTCAAAATTTCTTCCCTTTATACCCAGATACTGGAGGTAACTTCAGAAATTTGTCAGCAGCTGGGAGGTATTCCATACCCCCCACAGACGCCCGGTCACGAAAAAATGCTCTACACTTGGACACTTTCTATATTATTATAAATTTATCCAGTAGTAGATCTGAACATTCAGAAGTCCCCACCGATAAAAATATACCTCATAGACCCCGGGGGGTCTGGGGGGTATGGAATACCCTCCAGGTACAAACGATAATTTTCAGAAGCATTCAATATTTACCGGTCCTTGTTGATTCTGTTGCAATTTTCGCTCTATATTGCCTTCAAAATTTCTTCCCTTTATACCCAGATACTGGAGGTAACGGTGATATATTTTTCTTCAGAAATTTATCAATTTATTTCCTGACCCCCTAAGAGCTCTACACTTGGACACCTTCTATATTATTATAATTTTATATTGTAATAGATCCGAAATTTCAGAAGTCCCCCACCGAAATAGATTCCATAGATCGATCCGGGGGGGGGGGGGTATGGAATACCTCCCAGGCGCAAATGTTCATTTTTAAAACCATTCAGTATTTACCGTTTATTGTTGATTTTGTTGCAATTTTCGCTCTACATTGCTCCCAAGATTTCTTCCCTTATACAAGTGATACTGAGGACATAAAAGGTAATAACTTTTTTTCTGCCATTTATCTGCAGCTGGGGGGTAATTTGTTTCTTCCGATTGAGGGGGGGGGGACTTAAATACATTTAATTTCATAAATCTACTGCCTTGAGGGAAATTGCTAAACTAACCTACTCATCACCGACGACTCGTGGTTTGCTATACTTTATAATTAGGTATATATTTAATTTTGCAAATTAAAATTTTCACTTTTCGGGCAAGTTTTTTAAATTCGTGTGCAACCGTTTACGTTTCTAGCGACATTGCCCAATATAGCTACACCCCATTACGGCGCTGGAGGCCCTGTCGTCCTCCCGTGCCAGCCGCCATTGACCATGGTAACCAAATTTGATTACAAAATTAGTGTATACATGTCGCCTAATCTACGAGGGCAATTTAAATTTCTTATGAAAGTTTAGACAACACGCGTATTAACCATCTGAATGTTCAGAAAAATACGATTATGTTTATTGGAAATGTCGGAAGGATGACGACACGGTAAAATATGAATATTGAAAACCATCAATTTATACAAATAAAATAATAAATAAATAATAGAAATACCCAAAATGTCAATTTTTGTAAAGTAAAAGTAACATTAGCAGACACTCGACCATAAAACATATTTTCCTTGAATATTAAAGAAATGCCGAGATATTTCAATTTATAACTTCGACGTCTGCTATTATTCAAGACTGTGCAGCACTGAAAAATTCATTATTTTCTTTCGAAAAAAGAAAAAGTAACCAAACCAAGTCAAACTCTCATTTTTGTTATTAATAAATCGCCCTAATAAAGAGCCGCTGATGTTAACTAAACTACAATACCCTGAATTATTTGCCTTGGAAGTATTCCAAGATATCAACTAAATTAATCTCATCTGCTTAATGAAAATAATGTCTCTATAAAATCGCTAATTAATCGTGTCAACATACAAAGATATTATCTACTGACATTATTAAAAGAAGATCTACCTGTTTGACCTGTATAAAACAAAGTGTTATCTACATAATCTGTTTAAACTTGAACAGCAACCGTTTCTTTTTTTTTTAATGAAAGAAAATGCAAAACGAAGTCAACTTGGACAATTATTCCCGAGATAAACGGGAAAAATTTAGCAAAAAAAACTCAAGAATTAGCATGTTGAACATTAATAATTCACTAGATTTTAAAACGAGCATGTCAGCATGCTATAAACTTTTCTTCCTTTCTAAGTTGCAGGCAGACTTTCACATCTCAATCGTACTTTCTTGATTACGTCTGAAGTTACGTCACATTTTCCAAAATATCTTCTCCAGGCAAACGGTGCTATTTTATGCATTTTCTTTTATATTTTGGTAAATAACTCGCAAACTATTGGATTTTGACCGAAAATGCACAGAAATAAAATGGTAGAGAATTCTAGGCTTTACAAGTTTTATTCTCAAGATTAACAACGAAAATCGATTCGTTTGAGAGTTAGAACAAAACAAAGTAAGTTATAGGAATTTTCCAAAATCGCGCTCCGCGTACTTGTAGCTAAAATGTAACACTACGACTGAAATGCATTGAAACTTTTTTTTCCACAATCCACAATTTTTAAATTCGGGTGCACCCTTCCTGCGATATTTTCCAAAGAGAATTTGGCGCTCTACAATTTTAACTCTGGGCATTCCCAACAAAAATGTAATCGTTTGTGAGTTATAAAAAAAAACAACGGAAATTTTCCAAAATCAGTACCGTTTCTGAGATGGTTTTTCGGAATCGTGTATTCAGAACTTGCAATTTAAACATTATTTTGAGACAAAAACAAGAAAATGTTACAAAACTCATGTTTCCGTACAAATTGATGAGCGTGTTCTAACAAGTACTAAATTTCTGGAGGCTTTGCAATGTTACAATTAAATTACTGTTAAATGCTATTTTAAATCCACCCAGCAATGTCATACTTAATTTCTCAACTTCTAAAGAGATCTAAATATAAATTAAACGCACATTAATATAAATTGTAAAACCAAAATAGATAATGAAAATATCGTGCTGAAGAAATCTACTTACTACATGAAAAGTTCCGAACTGTAAATAAACAAGATCGTTCAAAATTTTTTAGTGTTGCGCAAGATTCAGGTCATGGGTCATTAAAAAATTTAAGATAGAAATAAAAAGAGAAAAACAATCCGCCGAATGATTTATTCCTGACACCGCCGAAGAATCTCACGTTTTATTTTTTGACTCCCGAACCCAAAACCGCTACGAAAAGCGAAGATTTTTTAACTCATTAGTAAAAATTAAAATTCCTAGGAGGAATTTCTAGATCTATCATTTTAATGGATCAGGAAGGTGTTTAAGTGTTCAAAAACCCCAGTTTGTCAAAATATTCCTCCCAACCGCACTTTCAATGGCTATATTTTCGTATAAATTAATGATGACTTTTATTACAAAAAACGTGTAATAAATTTATCACACGTGGTGAACTAAGTAATTTAATTTTGATACTTAATTATTAAAACGATTTGGAATCGAAGCAAAAGTTGCAATTTGGATATCTTAATATTATACGAAAGTGGTCTTTTATTAATTTATGGTAAATGATTTTTTTACAATGTATATGTTACCGATAATGTGGATAATGCAGTAAAAGTAAATAATTACTAGGGACTGCAGACATTTACTGGACTACTTAGGAAAAGTAGATAATTTACTTTTGATTCACAAAAAAGATCAACTCTTACTAGTGAGAGTCTACAACACCTAGCGAATGTATACTATTCCTACAAGAGGTCAGGAATAGTAGATTTTAGGGGTTTTAGTAGAATTTTAGGGGTGTGCATTCGAAAAGGAGGGTAATCCATCGTCAAATCCTACTCCTACGGGGCGCCGCTGCGCTCCGCTCCGCTCTGCACCCCTACGGAGCGGATTTGACTCTGGTTACTAGGCTAAACATACGAGAAGGCGCCATCCATCAAGAACACCGGGATCTATGCAACCGGAATGCGAGAGACCCTCGAAATAGCATTAAAAAGTATAGTTGCGGTATGGGGCAGTAAAAATATCACATTATGGGATTAGGTTTACATATTATTCCACATTTCCTAAACGGTATCAGTGACTGTATACATTCGCTAGTGAAAGTGTTTTTTTATGTTATTGTAAACTTTCACTGCCCATATTAGTGAGAGTATACCTTCACTAGAAATTGTATATATTTCCTAACAATCCACATTATCGGTGACATATATACAACCTGATACGAAAATTATTCGCAGTTTCCAATTTCCATTTAAATCAACCGATTAAGCAATTTACAATCTGCGTTCAACCTGACACAATTTTCTAAAGCAAGGTTGGAAAATATCCTTTCACAATGAAGATATCATTAAAGCAATATCTTGGCTGCTTTCGGAGGAAATTTCATAAAATTTAAAATTAACAAGCCATAACCGAAGTTGTTGCCACTTCTGGTTCAGAGTCCCTAAAAAATCCCTACATTGGAAGCCGGAATTTCCGGTCAAGTAGTTAATAATTAATAAAACGGCATATCAAGTCGTTGATTAAAACAAACACAAGAAACGTCATCGAAGCGTGCAGAGACTCAATATTATGCAATAATTAATCAAATGTTGGTAGTTGGCCAAAACTATTTTACATAGTAAGTTGGGAAAAGCATAATAAAGAACCACGAAATACCGGTGTAGTTGGTTGTAAAACAACTTCTTGTCAAACAACTACTTGTTAATTTTAATTAATCCAAGCCTAATTTCAATAACAAAGAAAATATGCCCAAACAGGTTTCTTAGTTAAACAACAAACTAAAATTATTACCATTAGTGCTATCTAGATTGGAGATAAAATTAGGAGGGAATGCTAATTATAAGTAACTTTTCGTGCTAAACCAACAAATTATAACAAAAATGTCGCAGACGACTTCCGGTTGCTCGAATCGATTTAAATGACGAAATTTAAATTTTTACGGTCCTTCGAGCATACGAAAAGTAGAATTAAAAAAAATAATGCTAATAAGCGCGAGGTCTTCATGTACATCTCGTAAGTTTTGTCACGACCATGAATTTAAATAATTCAGAATAACGTTAAACATTGAAAAATCATGGCCATTTAAAATCAAGGTTTGTCTGTTTACTCGTGTTAATGAACACCTGAAAGGTCATTTTTTCTATAGTGCACCTGACAATTTTCACGAATTTGATACTGTTAAATAATACATTAATTACTATAATTGCCGCCTATACAATCACATAAAATAGAAACGAAGAGGTGTATTTACATCAAATAACGTAGTAGTACTTTTCCATGATGGAGACAAAAATTTATGATTTAAATTACCTTCCTAAATACTACCCGAGAATTATATTTCTATTCATATCTCTATGGGGTGCGAAGGGGGGGGGGGAGGGGTGTGTAAAATTTTAAAAGTTTTTGTTATACTTCCAATTGCCATAACACTGAAACTCTTCATTTTTAGTAGTAATGGTTCTGGGCATGAACTTAGTTCTTGGTTTTTTTGAGAACGTGAAATTATCTACTAAATTATAACCATTTATTGTCTAAAATCAATGGCTTTCGATTTATGGATCAAATTAAGTGAAAAATAAAAAATATAAAGTGTTATTGTTTGCTTAAAAATGTTGCAAAAAATTGACGTGTCTTTTCTGATAGTAAATTAAACGAATACAACTTTAATCTAATCAACTTTTTGTAAAAACAATCCATTTACTAGAAAAATTAAATTTGCTTGAACAAAAAATGTAGTTTTTTAGTAAAATACTTTTTTGCATTTTGAGAAATAAATCAGGTAATAAATTATTTTGTTTTAACATTTGGTTAAAACAGATAAGAAAGGTTTGCAAGAAAAACAAAAAAATCGAATTGTTAAATTTCTAAGAAATACAAATAAAATTAATTTTTAGTATCGAATTTCTCTCGACTTAATTTGAGTCATAACTCAAAAACCGTTGATTTTATACAGTAACAGTTAGAATATAATTTATAGCTAATTCCAAGCTCTTTAAAAACGGTCAGAGCTATTTCTACTAAATAATCAACATTTTATGTGCTACGGCCATTTGAAGTAGAAATTATAAAAATTGCCGAAAATTTTAGATAAAAATTTAGTCTTCCTTTTATGTGCAAATACTTTGAATTTATATCATATACAATAGACAAAGGTGGGTTACGACGTTTCTGTAGAGAGGCAAAACGATGGAAGAGAGTAATCAAAGAAAAGCCGAAAAGAAGTCGAACAATTATGGTCTACATTTATGATAATAATCCTTCCCCAGTGCGGCTTCCAGGCTGTACAACCTTGTCAATAGAAAAGGGTGGATAACGATTCTGTAAAGGCAAAACGACGGAAAAAAGAAGTTAAAGTAAGGTCGAAAAAGTCGAATAGTTGATAGAGCAAAACGTTTTAAAACAAAACATTTTGCTTTATCTAAAAACATGATAAACCAAACCGTTTCGAAAAAGAAGTTCCGTTTTGTCTTGTTTTAAAACGTTTTGTCTCGACTTAAAACGTTGTGTTTCGCCTTAAAACGTTTTGCTTGATCTGAAAACAAATTGATTAAACCGTTTTAAGACAAGACAAAACGTTTCAAGACAAGACAAAACGCGCTAAGACAAAATAAAATATTTTGTTTCGAAACATTTTGTTCTATCATGTTTTTAGATGAAACAAAATGCTTTCTAATGCAACAAAACGTTTTGCTCTATTAGTGTGCATGCAGCCTTATAGTAATAATCAACTCCAAGTGCGGTCTACAAGCTGCACAACCTTGGCAATAGAAAAGAATAGATAACGGCGCTTCTGTATTGGCAAAACGACTGCAAAAATAAGTGAAAGTAAGGCCGAATAAGTCGAATAATTATGGTCTACACTTATAGTAATAATCCTCTCCCAGAATAAGATTATAATCCTCTCTCAGTGCGGCCTTTAGGCCACACAGTATTAGAAATCCTGTAGTAGTAGATGTTTATAATATGAATAAACATCAAAAAATTGGAAATACGATTTGAAGTTCTTAAATTGTAAGGTATCATATTTATTTTTTTTAAACGGGGGGGGGGACCCTACCATTAAAATCTGTAGTTGAGTATCGGAAAACAAATTGCCAAGTAATCAACATCAGATTCAAATCCGGAACCGACCAAAATTTATCGAAGAAGGTCCTGAAAATCACATAGTCGTGGATTGGCTTCCTATATGCTCCAAAAAATAGTGATTAACAAAATTAAATTTCATAAAGTTTTGAATAAAAACTTTAAAAAAGGAATATTCGAACGTCTACAGTTTCAGAGATACAACTCTGCAAAATAACCTGTAGTTTTTCGACTTTAACCCAAAATAACGAAGTTTTCAGATTTCTCGTTTATCTGACCTAATCAGTGGTGACTTGCCTTAAAGGGCAGAAGAATACGCGCTCTCCTATTCAAAACCGAAAACAACCAAGTATCCAAATATAATTTAACATTCAAATAAATAAGTAAATAAACATACAGTAAATTGACAATTTTCATCATCTCTTTACATTTTATGCTTTCTAATTGATCAGTTCTAAAAAAAATAGGCGGTTGCACTGACCGGGGGGTCTGGAGCACCCCCCAGGTAATGATGATCAGGAGGTAAAACATAAAAAATATTTTACAATACTGTTTTACTTTTCACAAATTTTTGAAGACTGCAACAAAATTTTCAAGACTGCCAAACACCCAATGCGGTTTTTCGCCTGTAGCTCGCTTATTTTCAAAGAAAATTTTTTTAGCGTGCCATGGGATTACCTAAGAATGCGTCAAGATCTATATGTATAATAAATTAGGACCTTCAGGAATAACATGGAACTTTCAGGAATTAATAAAAAAAAACGTCAAAGGACTTCCAAAAAATGCCAAGAGACTGCCAAATAATCTAAAACATTTGTACACCAAACTTCCGTTGTGATTAACCCCTCGGTACACTTTTAGCTTGCAAAAATCCGGGAAAGTTGAATTTTAGAAGACACGTGAATATAGGTATCCGAATGAACCCCCCCCCCTCAAAGCCCTAAAAGTAATTGTCAGTTTCTCCCCTAATTGGTCATTTTAGTTTCTCCAACATTGTTTTTCGCCTATTACTCGCTTAATTTCATTTTTAAGAAAAATTATCATTAGACCATAATTGAAGATTACAGAATTCTCTACAAAATAGTTATCTTAGAATTCACCTCAGATGACAAATAAGAACAGTTTATTTGAAATATGGATTTTTAAAAACAAGCCTTTGGCAGCATATACGGTTGTTTGGAATCGTATTTTTCTTCTTCTTCTTCTTCGTGTGCCATATCCGGTCTCCCGGACGTTGGCGACCTCTCTCCTATGCATGTGTTATGCGTTTGAAGTATTAGCACACACATAAGGGACCTACTGCTTAACGCGGGTTCCGAACCGCGGGAAGTGTATACACTTCATCTCCAGAGAGGCTGTACCAGGCAGATTACACCTCGGTGGTTTGCCATTGCCTTCCGAGGGGAGACGGCCATAATAAAGTTTTTACTGAGCCCGGAGTCGAACCAGGCATTCCGCATTAGCAGCAACGCACATAACCGCTTCAGCTAACGACCGTATTTTATTTCAGGAATTTTATCGGATAAGAATTTTCGGTTAAACTGAAATTAAACAAGTTATTATATGGGAAAAACTACTTTAGCGGGGTTAAAATCCTCAATTAGGGGTTTTAAAGAAATTTTGGTAGTTCCTTCTCTTACAGATATTTTGTTGTGTTGTGATTTGTGCTCTTCAATTACGGAGTTATCGTGTAAACGAAAAGTCACGCTAGGAACTAAAAATATCAATTGGGGAAGCAGCCGCTAGAAAATTTTAGGAGACTTTAAGAGGGTTCATTCCCTATGGGTATGGAATATCCCCCAACACATGGTGATAAGGTGATAGAATATGAGAAAATGTTTTATGATACTACTTTGCCTTTCTGGACAATGTTGATTCGCTGGGGGTTATTCCATACCCCCCAGACCCCCCGGTTCGTATCATTCACTTTATATTGTGGACTTCCGTATTTAATATGACAATGAAAAGTTTGCCGAAACCTATAAATATTTTTAAAATACAAGAAAACACAAGACTCGATAAGATAACTTCGCTAAGACTCGATAAGTTATCGGACCTTTGCAGATTACAGAAACATTTTTACATTCCCACAGGAAAGGGGGTCGCATGCAAGTCTAAATTTCTTAAACGTTCGCGTTTATCCTATTAAAACTTCTGTAGAATTAAATTACTCTAAAAGTAAATGAGCAAAATTTTTTTTTTTAATTTTGTGTCCTCCAATTGATTTTAATTTTTCTGTTGATCCTACGAATAAAAGTGATAAGCGAAAGTTGTCGAGGATTACTCTACGCTATTTATAGCATTTTACAAATCAATGTTTCGTTTATACCAGGTGTTGTGCGATGCATCAAAATCGTTTAATTTAAAAAAATAAAATCTTTCAAAAATGATCAAGATCCGGAATCGATCAGGGTTAATTTAACCGCCTGTATTAGCTGATCATATTTACGAAAAATGATTGAAATAAAGTGCTGTCAAATATAAAAATGTACTTTTGCATCAGATGACGGGAAAAAAGTCTACATCGAAAAAAAATCACGTTTTTAAGCAAACATCCGAAAAAAAGGAATTCCATGTAGGACAATATTTTAGGACCTCTTAGGAAAATGTGGTTTCTATTTCTGCGCTTCTAGCTAGATGTCGAAAATTTAGGAACCGTTCGGGAACCGTCTTTAGTTGCCAAACAAAAGACTTTGAAAAAAAAATTGCATTTCCTGGTTATTTCTAGAATTACTGTCCAATTTTGATCAAGAATTAATAACAACCACTTAAATTCCAACAGAACAACATGTAACGATTCAAAAATATAAAACAGGACTGTTGTTGTTACTCTTTCATCAATCAACTTAAAAAAAAAGATCTAGAATTTCATGACGCTATTATGTCTTTCATCAGCAAGCAAAACAAATGAGAACCAAATTATGGGGGTTTCTTGACATGTCAAACAACAAAACGAATTCTCGAAGCCGAACCACTTTAAAATCAAGTTGGACTCGATTAAAAGTTTAATAAGCCAAGATGCAACATTTTTCTCGAGTTTTAAAAATATACAGTAAATTGAGTAACATCGAACTTCGTTCTGCAAGTTGAGAAATTATAATAGAATTAGAAGCTAATGTTGCATTTTTAATCGGTTCTGAGCGAGCTCTAAAAATCTCTAACTTTTATCATGACGTCCCCCCCTATTTTTTGTTTCCATATGATCGACATTTACAGTTGTTAATTTCGAGGTTGTGAATGCAACTTAAACCTAACTGTTAATAACTTCGTGACGTTTTAAAAATGTAAAAAAAAGATTCGAAATTAGAAGCCCCGTAACTTTAAAATCGAACGAAATAAATTGCACTCGATTAAAGTGTAGATTAAAAACTTTAGAAAATTTCTAAATCGAGTAAGATGGAAGTTCGTTTTTGATGTTGAGAAATTATAATAGAATTACATTAGAAGCTTCGGAAAGTCGCGTTGCTTTGGTACATTTTTATCGATCTTATCTAAGTTAATTAAAGTATTTTGTAAATGATTTAAAAGTTCCAGCAAAGAGCAACCGGTCAGTCTACTCGTGTAGACTTCCTGGCCGGTCGACCTAGTTTCGAATCTCGAATCGACAATACAAATAGGGAGTTTGGTGTTACAAAAATGTTGGGGAATTCTTATGAAGTTTGTCGAAGGAATTAAATTTGCGACGCGACGAGTCTGGAAGAGCACTTGGTGATGCAATTCGTAACTCTCGTGATCTTCAGTATTATGATCATAATTTTGTGGTGAGAATTTTACTTTTCAAACCACGTTTTAATTTAAAATTTACATACCTTTGAACAAATAAGCTGCGAACATGACATCCCGTATTAAAGATGAGTTTTGTATTGGCAAACCGCTAATGTTAAATGGCGGTGGAAAAAATAATGGCATTTGTGGGGAAGAAAATCCCAAGTTAAAATTGGAGTGCGTACAATTTGATAATCCTAAGTTGCTATGATCCAACGACGAATCACAAAGCTTGCAGGGCACTTTAATCTTCATATTTAACACTTTATCACAGAAGCACTTTTCATTAACAAAAAACACTAAATTTAAAATCACAAGTAATAACAAATCGATGGAATTTGGAGGGTTGTAATATCAAAACTGGATAATCATCACAAAGAGGGAACGAATAGCGCGTTTTGCTTAGAAAGTCTCAAAATCGTGGTTCCATGTAAAATATTCCGATATTTTATTTCTATCGAAATAATTGCAACAAAACATCAGCACGTTCCTCTATAATTAACATAAATTTATTTTTCTACCATAGCTTTATGTAAGTTGGCAACTAAATGCCCACACATGCACTGAATTGTTCATATTCCTGTCTTATGCATTCAATCACAAAATTACTGTAAATATTTTTAAATTTTAAAAATTTCAACTTAAATCCCGATAAAAACTGAAAACACTTTCCGCACGTAAACAAAAAAAGAGGAGATTAGTGAAAAAACGACGGTAGGATAAGTGAAGTAAAAACGTAAATAACACGAAAATTAAAAGAGAACGAAACGAACGTAACTAACAACTTCGACGAATGTTTTGACTCGACTAATTCTGACTTCCTCGACTTTATGCGGTCAGCTCAGTTTGATACCCCGTTCTCATAAAGAAGCGCCAATCACAATCCCAATCGTCACAACGTCACGAACACGTCACACATAAAGGCTTGCAAGTGGCGCTCGCCGATGTTTCATAATCCTTTGCCCATATTTTATATCGTTTTATCACAGTTATTAGAAAAAAAAAAGTTACCTTACTATCGTTTCGTATTACACCTGATTTTGTTATAAAATATGTAAATTCAAGGTTTCGCGTATTACGCGCAATCGTTTCGAAATGTTTACCACCATCGAAAAAATTCTATTGCGTCGTAGCGTGCAATGCATGTACAACAACATTTTTAGATTTCAAAAATTGTAACGAATCCAAATTTTCCCTATTATAAACAACTAAATTTCCTCAAAAATCTTTACAAGCCGCATGATTTATGGGGAAGTTTTCACTTTTATGTTACAACGGTAGCTCGAAAATATAATTTTTATTTCTAAATCTCTTAAAGGCTATTAAATTTTAAGTGGTTTATCCGTCCGTACAACATTTCAGTTGCCCAAGACCTCAATTAAAGAAAAACGACCGATAGAATTTTAATACAAAATTTTGTTTTTCTACTTACACGAAACAAAAAATTTGATTGCGTCAGGTTTATGCTAAATTTTGTACAACAACTTCGTTAGGATGCACTTCATCAAAAAATGGCAAGTGAACACTTTTGTGGAGCTGCAAACTCTTAACAGAATGCTTTTTTTGTTTTAAAAATCCGCTGAAAAATGAACAAGTTATGACATTTTTAGTGAAAATCTATAAATTATTCAAGATTTTCGGTGTTTTTGAAATGGGTGCATTCTACCATTAAAATGTGTCAAAATTACAACGTAAGCGTGAAATATACATACAAATTTTGTTGTTTTCCTTGTATACATTTTGATGCGAACGAGGGTTGCTTATATCCGCTATATGCCAAATTTTGTATACCGGCAGGGTAACACTTTCACAACTAAACTATCATCAATAAATTCGTTATTATACGCTTCATCAAAAAATGTCAAGAGAACAATTTTATAGAGCTGCAAATTCTTAACAAAACACCCTTTTTCTTTTTGAAATGTGCTGAACAATAAGAAAGTTATCAAATTTTTAGTTACAATAAAAAAATGTCGACATTCTGTGTTTAAAACGCGTCAGAATTCTATTACCAAACCGACCACAACGCCGGATCCAGTCAAT
The DNA here is from genome assembly GCA_932274525.1 of Podabrus alpinus. NCBI lineage: Eukaryota > Metazoa > Arthropoda > Insecta > Coleoptera > Cantharidae > Podabrus > Podabrus alpinus. The sequence continues at coordinate 1,507,098 of OW026457.1, read as the reverse complement.
ATCCTTCCCTTAAATCCCATAAAGAAACAAAATACATTTTATTAACCCCCCAGCCCTCCCAGAAAAATTTTCAGGATCAGCGGCATTAACCGCAATCATTGTTTCTATAAATGTTTTCTTCTTCTTTCTAAAATACGCTGAAAACTAAGCAAGTTAGGGAATTTTCAGGCACAATACAAAAAAATTTAACCTAGTTTAGCCCACTTTCAGGTGACCAAACCAAACCACCATCAATGAAAGATTCAGCTACTTGCCTCTCTTCAGAACTCATACCTGCAAATTCTAAACAAAATACCCCGTTTATGCTAAAATTACGATGAAAACCAAGCAAGTTACGAAATTGTTATTAAAATAAAAAAAAATCAAGTCACATTTCAATTTTTTTATATTGATGTAATTCAGTTATTTTCCAGCCGATTTTCAAAATAAAAAGAGCGTTTTGTTTACAATTCAAAGCGCCCCAAAATTGTCCTCTTAACATTTTTCGATAAAACGAAGTACAACCAAGTTAGGTAAAATTTTCTATTAAATACTAGAAAAACAACTTCCAAACTTGGATTGAATAATTCTTAGTTGGCGCACCCTGCGTTTCGAAGTAAATAAAATATTCTACAACGAACAACCTTCATTAAAATTAATAAAGCCTCTCACTATCGATCCCGCGGTAGTGAAAAGCTTAATTTCTAAAATAAACGTTAATTCCCAATTAAAAACATAAATCAAATGCGAGATAAGATATTTTCCAAATTTTTTGATAAAGGTTTTTCGCAACACTTGAATTTGTCCACACGAATGTCGTTATTGCTAAAAAATTAATGGTCCATTGTTTCGTAAAAATTTTATCCAAATTTTTATGTTGAAGAGTCAATGAAAAAACTTTTCGCAATCTTTTCAACATTTCCATAACTAGTCGTGGGTACTTAAAACACAAGTAACATTTTCAAAACATTTCAGTCAATCGACAATAAAATTTATGCTCTCCTCAATTGCATAGTTTTATTATCGATTTTATAAAACAATAAAAAAAATCACCTTTCAAAATCTCGTTAGAACTTCACTTGCTGAGGTAATAAAAATGTTTTATGAGTCTACTTTGTGTTAAATTTTTTTAATACGAAAATTAATATAAGTAATTCAATTCGGCGGTAGGATCTTGATAGAAATAAGCTCAGCTCATTCCTTTAAAATCTGAAGCTTAAAACGCTACTAAATTGCGGAAGTTGCCATTTTGACCTAAAATTATCAAAAAATTGCCTGCAGTGCTGTTAATATAGCAATAATTTTTATAAAAGTTACAGATTTTAATGCTTTTGAGATTCTTAGACAAATTCCGTATTTGTGCTGATATTACAAGTTTACTACAATTGATGTAGCTAAGCAAGCTAGCAAAAGATGGTCATAGCCGAGGGGTGCGTAACCCAAAAATGTTGGGTACACTAATTTGGCATTTCTTAGAAAGCCTTGGAATTCTTTAGTTTGAAACTACTGGAAATCATTGAAATTTCTTGAAAATCCCTGAAATTCTGAGTTTTGCGTATACAATGTTTTCACGATTTTTACCTCGCGGTCATAGCTTAGAAGTTAAATGCGTATTAACTGCTATTCGGTTCGATCTCCGACGAGATAAGAACTTAATTTTAGCTTCTTATCCTTAGGTATGTAATGACTAACCTTATGACTAAAATATGACACTTTCGATGGTCTTCAAATGTGTAATAACATTTCGCACGAACACTACACACATCAGAGAGATCAAATCCTAAATTAATACGAAGAAAAAGAAGAAGAGAGCTCCACTTCGAGTGTTCAGTCTTGGAACCAATATACTGTATATTTTAGATTGAAACTAAAACTACTCATGGAAAAATATCAACGTTAACTGTAAGCCTTTTTGAACAACTTTTATTGTCCAACGTTTTGCAGGCACATTTTCAAGGCTAAATATTTTCGAGAGGAAAATAAATGACACTCATTAACGTGCCATTTCCACAACTAACATTTATTTTCATCGCAAAAGTTTTTAGTTTTTAAATTGGGCCAAATTTAAATGGCCTGAAACTTTAGACTTTAGACAATACGAATTGTTTAAAAAAACCTATACCAGACAATGATGCGAGGTGAGAAATCCGAACTGCTCCATCTTATAATTCAGGGCAAGATTAGTGGAAGAAGGGAATCTGGTAGTCGCAGAATATTATGGCTTAAGAAACCTAAACAGTGGTAGGTACAAAAAACCACAAGATCGTTGTAGTAGATCCGAACTTTCAGAAGTCCTTACCGATAACAAAAGACCTCATATTGCATACCCCTCACCCCATTGCTTTCAAAATTTCTTCCCTTTGTAACCGGATACTGGGGGAAAAGGAAGAATTTCTATTGAAATTTATCAACAGCTGGGGGGGGGGTATTCCATACCCCCCGGTCTCGAAAAAATGCTCTGCACTTGGACATTTTCTATATTATTATAAATTTATATTGCAGTAGATTCGAATTTTCAGAAGTCCTTACCGATAATAATAGGCTTCATAGACCGGGGGGTCTGGGGACCCCCCAGGCGCAAATGCCAATGGGCAGAATTACCTATTGTTGGTCACTCCAAATTAAAAAAAAACAACGGCGCTGCAAAGAGGAAGGTTAATATAGTATAATGACATCATTTTCACAAGCGAAGATATAATCAAAATTTCGAGAAAAATCGATTTGAAAAGTAGGGAAAAGTAAGATCGTGACCCCGGCCACGACCACTATCGGGTTACCGGTCCCTTCAAATCGAGTGCAATTTTTTTGCTCCGATTTTAATTTTTCTTTCAAATTCGGGTAGGGGGGGGGGTGCGCTTAGTAGATATTAGTATAAATATTCGCGAAAAAATGGAAAATAAGGCGGTTATTGCCGAAAAAGTGACAAAATTAAATTTTTTTTGCCTTCCATTTTTAAGGGTGTGCATTCGAAAGGGAGGGTCAGCCATCGTCAAATCCTACTCCTCCGGGGCGCCGCTCCGCTCCGCTCTGCACCCCTACGGAGCGGATTTGACTCTGGTTACTAGGCTAAACATACGAGAAGCGCGACAGATCAATGAAACCGGGATCTATGCAACCGGGATGTGAGAGACCCTCGAAATAGCATTAAAAAGAATAGTCGCGGTATGGGGCAGTAAACTATTTCGTTTCACCCCCAAAAAATCGCGTAAAAACTAAAAATAATCGATGTTGCATGTACGACGCTCGAGGTGCATCTGCTGCTGCGAAATTTTCTAAGTGTAAGAGTATATCTAGCTGCACGTACCGTCAACAAAATGCGCGCCGGCCGGGCGAAGCTAGTGGCATCGACCGGTTGTGTGGCACGATCATGCTACTTTTCCGTACTTTTCAAATTGATTTTTCTCAAAATTTTGATTATAACTTCGCTTGTGAAAATTATGTCATTATACTATATTAACCTTCCTCTTTGCGATTGCAAAGTTTCAACTCATTCGGAATGACCAACATTAGGTAATCCTCACCCAAGATTTCTACCCCTTATAATCAGGTGCTGGCGGAAAATAAATTTTTCTTTTGAAATTTATCAGCATCTGGGGAGATTCCTCTGCACTTGGACACTTTCTGTATTATTATAAATTTATATTGTAGTAGATTCCAATTTTCAGATGTCCCTGCCGATAAAATTATATCCCGTAGACCGGGGGGGGGGGGTGTTATTCCAGGGGGAATACCCCCAGGTGTAAATGTTAATTTTTAAAAGCGTTCAATGTTTACCGTTCCTTATTGATTCTGCTGCAATTTTCGCTCTCTAGAATCATCTTTCGCTTATCTTGAATGCGATTGCCCTGGTTGTGCGGCCTAAAGGCTACATTAAAGAGGGAATTAACAAGATCAATTTAGCGTTATAGGAACATAGAGTAGTAAAAGGAAAACTTGACTTAAATAAATTGAGGCTATTATATTATGTATTTCGTTTTAATAACTTGTGAAATGAATACTAAAATAAAATTTAAACAATTAGTGCTAGCGTCATTTGTTTCTTCCGATTGTGTGGGGGGTATTACAAATTAAATTTTTCACTTTTCAGTCAAGTGTTTTAAATCTGTGCAACTGTCCAAGCGACATAGGATTGCAATATTTTCAGCGGCGTAACTCACATTAGAGAAAAATTTTCCGAGTTGCTATTTTGTTTTGAGAGAGCAGCGCGCCCCGTTCCGTTAACTGTAAGGTTATAAATATTATTTGCTAAGATAAGTTTGTAAAATACTAATTTAATTTTTTAATTAACATTTACAACTTATTTCAGTGTATCTAAGTGTTAACAATCATAATTTTAAGTTTTGACCTCCCCCCTTTTAACCTTTAAGATAAGTGGCTACCTTAGCTCTCTTATAAATTGTGGATAAATGTGTCCCTCCTCCTTTCTTGTTAGCTTGTATTCTCAATTTTCAGATTATAAATATTAAAGAAATAATTAACTTAATTAACAAAACAAAGACAACTTCATATAGGACAGCCAAATTGTTATGACTGATAGCAGTCACGAGCTCGGTGTTGCACCAAATTCATAGCTATAGCTAAATTAGCTATTCCAGCTAACTATCACAACATCGCAGCCGTTTATCAACGAAATGTTAATTGGATCTCACATTTATGTTTCTAATAGAAATGGTTAGCTACTTGAGAAGTTAAAGTAGTTTCCAACTTATAGCTATTTTGCCCAATTCTAAACCTAACAACTCTCATCTGAAGTTAAAGAAACTATTCGTTAACTTACTTAGCTATTGTGCTAATACGAACCAGTGACGAGAAAAGCATAATTTTTCTCCTTTTCACTCGAAGGTTTAAAAAGATCATATTATAAACAGCTCAATGGGGTGACTTGATCTGAAGGGCAGCAATTTTGGCTTCTTAAACGAAAATATCTCGATGGCAGTGTCTTTTAGCGCATAGAAGAGGCGCCAATCTAGGGGGGGGGGCGTGACGCTACAACTTGAATAACTTTTTCAAAAATAAACCGATTTCAATTTTTCCAAGTTCGTTAGGCAGATAAGTGTTGAAGCTAAAAAATATTTGCACGAAATTTTTCTCTAAACCGTTTAGTTTTGGCGCCAGTCGCTGCTGATCTCATAACCTCTAAAAAATGTTTTTAATAATTTGTCAGTTTTAATTCCAACCTTGATGAGCTTGTAGAAGCACATCAAATAATTCGATTAAAAACTCGATAAATTTGTAATGCAATTGGTACAACTTTTTTGTACAAACGCTTTAATCGGAAATTCCCTGTGCATACACTCGGTAAGGTAGGAAGGACGGCAAGCAGGTATATCAATATTAAAACCATAATGGCAAAAAATGCATGCATGTTTGGATCTGATATCGTTTACAAAAGTCGGATGCAAATGTACAACGGTTTAAATTTATTTAACAGATAAAATCTTTCCTATATTATTATAAAATTTGCGACGCATTGCGGGTCTCGATTGCGCTTCTCCAGTACAAATCTGATAAGCCTATAAAATTACTTAGTTACTCGTAACTCGTAACTACAGGGTACACAAATTTACATTTTCAATACACAACAAAATTTCTTCCATTGCATCTACGAAGAGATAAAAAAGGAATTTTAGGGAATTTCCAATGAGAACACCCCAAATTGAGCAACTTAACAAATCCAAGCAAAATTTTTCGCCTAATAAATAATAGAAAGAGCCCTGACACTTAGTAAATGGTAAAATTTTGTTAACGGAGGTTTAAAAAATTAATTATTGTAACTCACACAAATTTGAATGTAAATTGAAAATTAATGACACGAGTTATAAATTACCGAGTGTAATTAAGCATCAAAGAGTGTGTTCATTAAATAACCCTTTTTATCTTACAGTGACGTGACGAAAAAAAAGTGAAAAAAATCAAAATTAATTAAATGTGCTGCTTTATGTTGAAAATAAATAAAATTTTAGTTTGTGAAGAATCAGCGTCGTTAAAGTCGTCCGGCTGTAAACCTTTAGTTAAATCTATGTACACTTGAAGTACTAACTAGCAACAACATAAGGTTCGGGTCAACACACAAATAACTAAAAGCGGTAAATTATATTAAGTTAGTTAACTATCAAGCATGGCTTAATTACACCTTTCTCGAGTTACGCGAAATAATATGCTTTTGGATAAAATACATTTTCGGGAAGCACGGCAAGTTTTTACAAATTATTCATGGGCGTAGGTTTAAGGGCATCGGCAATAAACAACTTTCCATAGATATTATTTATAATTCGTAAAACAATTGAGCGTTTAAGCGAGGGTTAACTGTATATAAAAATTATCTCCGATTTCATCATTAAACCCTTATTTTATTCAAAATACTCCCCTCCTCCTCATTGTAAGTAAACCAGACATTAAATTAATTTCATATTCCGGAAGTCGATCGATTTTAGTTAATAAGTAAAAAGCGTTTCGTGTATTAATTACAAAATATACAACTACTTCAATATTAATTAAAGGTGGTAAATTAATTGTCATCTTCGAGATGAAACAAGAATTATCTTATAACTTCGTTAGCCCCTAAAACTCGGGGATATTCCGATTACGCACTCCATATCCCCTCGGGAACACCCATGACGCAATTGAAAAGCACGTGATCGATCTTCTTCGAAAAATGCCGAAATAATAATTAGCAAATTGGTTCGGTCGATTATCAAACCAAAATGTGTTCAAGGTTGATAATAAACCCAACACAGTTATCGATTTAAGTACCACCAACTTGTCGCTTGCTTGTCAATCATGCAAATTACGGCCAAGTTCCAAATTCCAAAATTCAGGTATCGAATATTTTTTCTACAATTTTAATTTTCATGAAAGCTGAAAAATTAAGGTCGTGTAATGATTAAGCTCGGATTAATTTAATTATAAAATTAATGATACCCTCAGGGTATTTAATTTATCCAGCAATATCATTTTAAAAGAATAATTGCAAAGCAAGCCTAAAGAAAGATTTTCTCATTTTCGAAACAATTAAAGCTTGAATTTTTAAATTTTCATTTTGCGAGTCTTCCGCTGAACGCGAGTAACTAAAAATTAATTATTTTGCAGTTTAATCGCCGTTTATTATCACGAAAAGTGTTCGAAATTTCACACCGGCGAAAAACCATTTAAAAATGGTCCCCACAACCCCGCTCCCCGATTTAAACGTATACATTTCGATAACCTAGGTCTGGTTAAACTACAAACATCGTCGTGTAAAGGCAGGAAGTGAGATGAAAGCTAAATGCACTTACTTAGTTTCCCGTTGGCATGGCAGGTCGAATTTATCAAGAGAAAATCGAAACTCACCTGAAACAAAAACAAAAATTAGAATATTTGAAAGCGCTTTGAGGTTATTCGGCGAGCTCTCATATTTCAGATCCATCACAATATCAATCTCGGTCAAAACGTAAAACATTTTCATGAATTTATAACCAAGCCAAGGTAAGAATTAATTTCGGGAAAGTTTTTCGAATAATTTAATTTTTCTGTCTAATTTTTCAAAGCGAATAGAAAATTACTTGCACACAAATAATTTCTAATTCGATCAACTCAGTCTGCCTGGAAGGGCAAACCGGCGCCGGCAGGTTACGAGTTAATTTGTTAAAATTTATGAATATTTCGAGGTGGTATTTTAGAATTTTTGTGCGAAAACCTTTTTGGAAAATTTATTTAGTATTTGACTTTATTTACATCAATAGGATACCCTCAATACCATTTTCGTTTCCGGAAACATCGTATTACTTTATTAAATCTCTTCCTTTCTCCGATGGATCCCTATTACCAATTCTCAATCGCATACGTGAATTTTACATAAAATGTAGGATTTAATCTCCTAATCTTCTTCTTTTATATTTCCAAATCTTTGAAATTCCTTAGAACGGCGTGTCGCAGGAAGTGTGGTACAAATTTCTAAACCTACAGGTAAACGGGAACCAAGTGTTTCTAAACTTTGTCGCACCTTAAATTATTCAATAGTCAATAACTTCTACAAAAGATAGCCGATTTGAATTTTTCTCAACTTTTTAGACAGACAATCGTCCAGATTAGAAAACTTGTTTTCCCTTTCCATACAATGGTTTTTGAGTTATGGCTAGTGAGTAATTAAAATACTAGGCGATTTATGGAAAAAAATATTGAGTTCAAAAAAATTAATTACGACAGCGACGGCTCTTTTTAAATTTTCGCATGCGATAACTAAAAAGTTATGCGTTTTGCATAGAATTGTGCACAAACAAGTTTTTATTCAGTTAATTACTCCTTTCTAAAGAGCTTAAAAATGTTAAAGTCGGTTTACTTTTACAAAAGTTATCGAGAGTTTAGCGATTTCAGATGCAGCATATAAACAATTCAATTAATTGGAAATTCCTTCTTAAAGCTATAACTCAAAAATTATTCGCCTTTAAGAAATAAATATCTAATTAGGATGTTGAATTTGATCATTTACCTCGCTAAAGAGTTTATAAAAATTCAAATTAGTTAACTGTTCTATAGTAGTTATCAGCTCTTGAGTGATGCAATAAAAATAAATCAAATTAATTGAACATTCCTCTTCGTGAATTTTGACAACCGATAATTCTAAAACTATGTATTTTAAATAAACAATTATTAAATGGAGTTTTCTAACTTGCACAATTATCTTTCAGACGAGTTAAAAAAATTGAAATTGGTTAATTACCTATTACAGAAGTTATTGGCGGTCGAATGATTTAAAATGCAAGAACCGACAATCAAATCAATCAAAATTTTTTATTGAAATTCTGGGTAAGTTTTCGATTATCTAATCCCCCCCCCCAATATGAGCTTGCATAATTAGGTTTTTGCGTGGTAAAAGATGGTAATTTAACGTGCGAGAGCGCATGGCGGTTTTATCAAAAATTGATGAAATAATTTAAAAAAAACTACTACTTCTTCCTTCAATTAGAGTTTAATGTTTCATATTATTTTTATTCTCGATCGTAAATAATATTTATATTATATGGATTGACGTGGCGTACAGTAATATACAGGGTGTTACCGAAAGGTTTGGCTTTGCGTATGATAATAATTTATTGGTGATTTCTTTTGGTTTTATTGGTAATTGATTCTGGTTTATGATGGTATAGGGGTTGGCCAAAATGACGCCCGCAATTTTTTAATATTTTTCACACCCCCCCCCCCCCGGAACGTCCTATAATCACAAATCAAAGCTTTGTAAATGAATTAGCTTTGTACTACGGGTCTACACTGACTGGACCTTTTTCAGGTACAGGAACATGAATAGTTCGTAGAGTATAAAATTGTATGATTGTTTATAAAGTGGCCATATTTCACCTCCCCCCCTTGACTTTCAATATACTGCAACAAGATTCCATATTTGATTTGGCAAATGGTAATCAGAAATTGAAGGGCCTAGTGGAAAAAGTCTTTTTCAATTTGTAGTTGAGCACATTTTCACATTGCGGCATTTATTCTCTACAAATTAGTATAAAAATCAACAAATTGAAAAAAAAAGTGACTTAACTACTTTTTCCACTAGGCCCTTCAATTGTAAAAAAATATTGCTGGTGAGCAACGCACAGAGCTTTAGCTCGAATGTGAATATAAACCAATACTTAGATAATAGTATTTTTGATTGAAAACTAAAAGTACGAAGGGAAAAATGTAAGGTTATATTTTTTAAGGCTTCTGAGTAAAAATAAATCAAATTCATCGAATATTTTTCTTCCTCAATTTTCACAACTGAATCTCCAAAACTGTATTTTAAAGAAAAAATTGTCAAATCAAGTTTTTAGCTTGTACCCGGCTTGTACAATTTCCTTTCTAGAAAGTTCAAAAAATTTAAATCGGTTAAGTATTACCGAAGTTATTGGCGCTAAAATCATATTAATTAAAATGTCTTCATTTTTCACTTCGCGCTAGTGTCATAACGAGTTTGTTTCTTTCGATTGGGGGGGTTAAAACAATTTAATTTCGCAAATCTATTAGCAAGGGGGGGTAAATAATCCCATCAGTGGACGTTCGTGGTTTTTATAATGGGAGGGGGGGGGTCTTAAATGTGCCACCGTTTATGGTTTAAGCGATATCGGAATGTCCAATCTGTGCAATAGTGCGAGCGATGCATTCGGATTAAAAAATACTATTCTAATTTGTTATATTATTTTGGGAGGGCGGTGCCCCATCGCCCTCCCCGTCCTAGCCGCCACTGTTATTATCTTTATTAAACCGTAGCCGTTTTGGGGCTTGCGAGCGAAGTGAGATTTTTGCTCGAAGTTAGAAATAAAATAAATCGATTAGTTAATATGTAATAAATTAATTAATACACTTACGTAAATTTATTCTTCATTAAAAACTACGGTTAATCATTTTTCTGAAAAACGATAAAATTTTCCTTTGTGACCGTATAGAGCAAACAGGGCCGAGTGGATGCAACGAGTTTGATGTTTAATCCTTCAACTTTGATAAGCGATATCTCAAAAACTATGCGTTTTACAGAAAAAATAAAGAATCAAGTTTGTTAGCTTGATTACCTTTCTAGAAAGTTTAAGAAAATTAATAACAGTTACCTCTTGTAGAAGTTATTTGCCGTCGAGGGATATAAGATATAGTAAATTACAAAGAAACTGAAACTTTGAAAATCGATAGCTTAAAAACTATGTGTTTTACAAGTTTTCGACTTGTTTAATTATACCTTTATAAAGTCTTATTCATATAGAGATCAGTTCAAAGCAAATTGTAGTATATAACATGACACAATACTAATCTATATGTGAATAAAACTTACAGACAGTTCGAAATAATTCAAAAAGGTTAACTTTTGTCGCCGCCTTCCAGAAACAGATTAACTCAGAATAATATTTATTAATGCAAATATACCGTTGAATATTGGACATTCCGACAATCCAATCGAGCAGGTTAGTTAAACATCCCCCCCCCCCAGGTATTAAATAGATTCGCAAAATTACATTGTTTTAATTAACAAATTACAATTTTAATTATTAAAACATAAGATAATAATTTATTATAATCAATTTATTGAAGTCCATCTATTTGTGTGGCCTATAGGCCGCACAGTCAAGACAATCACGTTCTTGTGATTCTTGAGAACTTACATTAAAAAATCCTTCTTGTATATAAAACCCCATCAATACTACTAATTTTTAAACATTTTTCATCTGCATTTTTATTATACGTCCTCTTACGTCAAGTTTCGTAGTCTAAAGGGGGAGTCCCCCACCCCTTATACGCATTCTTTCTTTCACCAATGTGCCCCGCTAGCAAAACAGTTCCATATTAACTAATCCCGTAAAATTCAAATTTGGACGTCTACACATTTTTTATTGACACTATCTCGGTTTTGGAAGATTCGCAATTGCTGTCCACCAAACAAATTATAAACTTCCAACAATAAACATCTACAATGTGCCTTCCCCTTTGAAGAAGTCACGAGCCGCTACTGACATTTGTAGAAGTTATTAGCAATTGGGTGATTTAAGATGCAACTCCCTTTTTGAAATTTACCATTCGATCGATAAAATTTGATTAAACTGACTTTTTACTGGCGAATTTAACAAATTGAAATAAAGAGTATTAAGTACAAATCTTGAAAATCAATAAGCCAGAGATTGCTAATGCGTTTTATGTTTAAGCGGCAATAAATTAATTACAATTCAGTTCGATCCGATATCGTAATTTCTGCTGATTTATTAAAATTAAACACGTTTTTGATTAGCATTTACTATGCAGCAGTTTTTCATAACTTCTTTAAATTTACACGCCAAATTGTAGATTATTAAATCTCCGATAATAATTTATATTATACTAGGAGTCACGATTCGTACAATTTTTACAAAAGCAAAATTAATTTACACCTCAAGTTATAAATTACACGACGTACATAACTCCGGTGGACATGCACTAAAAGCATCTGTAATTTACAACCCCTACATTCCAATTAAAGTTAAACCGATGCTAGTTGTTGGATAAAAATCGTTAATAAACACCACACTATTACATCTTCAAGCAAGTCACATTTTCAAAAATTGGTGAGGATTATTAAAAATAAATTTATAAGATCGTTCTGGAGCTTTGCCAAGAGTGCTTGCAGTATTACGCTTTACATCACTTGATTGCAACAGAATGTTACCATCTGCTGCAATGAAAGTGAATCAAGATAAATAAAACACTACAGCAAGAAGAAAACAAGATAAAAGTCGATTGCAACATTTCGACTCGATTCGAGACGAATTTTACTTTGAGGTGTCCACAAAAACGAAAAACTTGCGGAGAAACCACACCACCAGATTTCGAAATCAAGAAAATGAGTTAAAAGTTGTGATCGATACGAAATGAAACTTTATTTTCGAATAGTAAAAAAAATGGTAAACCAATTAAGTCAAAATCCATTAACTTCCCCTCGTGAGTAATATTATACCTCAAAGTACAGATAATTTCGTCGCGAAATCCAAACAATAAATTAAAAAAATTTATGGGTAAACGTGGTCGGAAGAGTCATATGAAATAACTTAACCAATAACGACGACAAAATCGACTGAAATCAAATTTGACATGGCTATCAAATTTATTGGTGCTTTTAGTTGGAAAAAGTTTATATAGATCGACAGATTCAGATTTCACATCGCTTCTGAAAAGACAATAACGATGTTAAGAGTTTTTGGATTTTCAAAAGTGTTTGACGTCCAATTGAAAAATTTATTAACCTGACGTAAATATTTGATAAACGACATTTATTTCATTATAAATCCCCGGTATCTAAATTGGCTTAGAAACCGATTTAGGGTTTTCAGGGAACCCTCCATGCCTGCGGACACAACCAAGATACATTTTGGATTTATAGGATTATAAACACAAACTAAATTATATTCAATTTAAAGCTTCTTATTTAATGTGGTTATACGTTTCTGGAATACACGGTGATGGAAATTTAATTTTTTTCCTCTCCATTCCGATGATGAACTCGAAACCGGTCAATCCAATTCGAATAAAAAGCAGCCAATTAAACTGAAAATGCTTTACAAACGTAATAAATTTCACCACAAAGTAAGCATAATCATGACACCTCCTCTCTTTATCATAATTATGTGCTTATTTGTGTAATGAAAACGTCTTCATAAACAAGTTGATTATAATATATATTAAATTGTTTTTATGGATTGTAATTAGAAAATAAACATTTCTGTAAGGCTGCTCTTTCAGCCATAAAATGGTAAATGCTGCTTTTACCATAAATAGGTTTCCTACGATGTACTTACACCTTATCAATAAGGTGTTAAAAACGATTACGTGTTTCTTGGCGCCTATAGTTTTCCGCTTTAACGATAAAACGCTTTTCCACGTTGCTGTGGGAAAATTCCAAATTAAAACGTAAAAAACATATTCCCTATAAAGTCGGTTCGTGAAACCCAGTCATGAATCAAGTCCATAAAAATGGACTCCAAAACCTGGATATAGTTGTCGAAAGATCATCAAGTCGATAAACGGATATAAACAAGACAGAAAGAACAAGAAATTGAGAGATTTAAAGAAAACTTGCGTCCAACAGTAAAATGCTTTTTACTAAATTATACTATGAAAATCTTTGCCATAAAAGAGGTGATCCAATTTGTTGAAAATTCTCAAGTAATTTAAATATTTTAATATAATTACTCGGAAACACAGTGGTAATAAATGAAACGCAATTAAATACTTCTTTGCTTGTGTTGAAGTTTCTGTTAGCGAATTTTTGAAAAAATTTAACTGATTGGAAAATTTACATGAGAATCGTAATTAGATTTAATTTTTTAAACAACAAATCACATCCAATATGGAGCCAAAAAATTATTGTAAGGTAATTTGTGTTTTAGCTCCTGCACCTTCATGTATCGGAAATTTCTTAAATATTGTCCTGGAGATGCCTTCGGCGGATATATTTTGTTTTGGTTAGGATGTTGCCAAAAATATTAGTACATGTTGCATTTCTACGGAGTGGATAGGTCATTGATCTGATTACTTGATTTACCAAAATCAATTCACTATTATTGTGTTCGTGGAAAAGCAAATTTCACTCTACTATAATTGGAGGCATTCACATACGACTAAATTTTATTCCCGATTTTTGTATTTCTATAGGTTTAATATCCTTTGTGGCGTTCAAATTGAAGTATCGACTCACTCGTCACACGAAACCGCGACCGTTTTAAAAGCTGGCTCTCCTTGCAAAGAGAAACTCCGCAGGGATACTTCACAGTCATCTGAGAACCTCAAAGAATTCTTCACATGGTGCAACCAATTTTTTGACCTATCTTTTTTTAGACTTTTTAGAGTAGCTTTAGTTTTTTACTGTTTTCATGTCTGAGAAATAATTTGAGAAGGATCTTTTTGGGGATGAAATTCTAAGCAAAATACTCTTGCGTTTAGAATTTCTTATTGACGACTAAATTTATCCGTTAACAGTGGTACCTTCGTTAATAAAAACTTCTACATTTGTCGTAGGAACAAAACGTAAGGCTGCCTGCAGACTGATCAAGCAAAAACGTTGTGCGACAAAACGTTTTTGTTTGATCCAATCAAATATGATTTTGTTTGATTTGAACTTGATTTTGTTTGATTTGAACCAATCACAAAAAACGTTTTGCCGCACAACGTTTTTGCTTGATCAGTCTGTAGGAAGCCTAAGGGTAAATTTTGAATTATAATTTTGTCACCAGTAAGATGCATATAAATCTTCTAAATTAATTCTAAGGCTATTCCAAAACATGCTAAAACGTTTTAGCGCATTATTAAATTTATTGTTATGTTTTGTTAATTAATGAACTTTATTATTAGGTATATCTTAAACCTGAACATATTATTTTTGTTTTCATTTAGTACGTTACTTTCTCATTTGAAATTCTCCCGCATGGTGGCGTTCCTTAATGTAAATTGCGAATAGAAACGCCATCTGTTGGGGGGATGGGGGGATTTCTAGATTTCTATTTTTCATTTTCTGTTGTTAACTGAAGTATTTAATTTAATTAATTTAAGCTTCTGTGGAATTAAATTACTAGGAAAACAAATAAAAAAAAAACGTTAAATTTGTATTTTTTCTTTGAATTTTGTGTCTACCGCCCCGGGTGAATATAATTTATTTCGATAGTGGAAGTTAAAAGTTTGAGTCTTTCAATTTTTTCGTTTCTAAAGCTGAGTTTACATTATCCATTTCAGTCTCTGTGTTCGTCACACAGTTTCAACACCCAACGAGCACAGACAGGTCAGTTATGGTTTAGACGTTCCATTCGTATTCATGTCAAATGATTTGCTGAATTTAAATTGACAATGTAAACCCAGTACAAGGCGAATTGAGGCATTTCCATTGTTATCAAGCAAACTATTATGATTATAGTAATCAAGTTAATTTGAAATACTTATATCAGTTGCACAATATTAATTTATGCAAATGCATAATGCATTTAAACTGTTGTTTCATAATAATTATTATAAACAGGTATCGTTCAACACCGTGGCCTTTGATAAGCGCAACCCACACAATGTACCATTTTTATTATTTTATAATCGTATCGATAAAAAAAAAACAAACAAACCTATACATTTTCAAGTTTCATAAAGATTAATCACGAAATGCGACCTGCACAAATGAACAAAAATTTATATGGCCCGTTCAAGAGGCTAATTTTTTAGTTTACATTTACTAAGCTGATTTTAACCAATTAAGAAAGCAGTAAATGTCGTTCTTCGTAAAAAGCTTACAGTAAGTTTCATAAAGATTAATTAGGAAATACAACTCAAAGTTATAAATTCTAAAAACAAAATGGCGGACCCAATATGTCTAAAATTATGATTACGAATTCATTCACAAAATAATTACGTATTTATTCAAGATAATCATCCGAAGCATAGAGATTGTATAACGGGATGGAGATCCTTTATTATAACACACTAAAATATTTGGAAATTCTTCCTGCAAGTCCAGAAATTAACCCTATTGAAAATTTATGCTATCATCTTGACAAAAAAATTAGGGCAAGACAAATTAGAATTAAAAATGATTCAAAAAATGTTTTTAAGAAGAATGGGATAAAATCCCGTCTTCAGTGGTACGAAATTTAGTAGAATCTATGCCTAAACATTTTATGGCAATTAAAGAGGGTAAAGGGCAAGCCCACTAAATATTAAAAACTTCTTTAAATACGTTTTTTAATTTAATAAGTTGGGAGGTCGAATACTTTATACACGTACATAATATTATTATATAGTAAATGTGTTTTTTCTTTGTTTATTTTTTAAGCAAATGTGTTTGAATTTTTTTAAATCTAAAAAGTTAAATTGTGAAAAGATATGTTTATAGTTTACTTTGCCCTTTTATTTTTTAAATTATATTTAATTTAGGAAAGTTATAGCGTTTTTAATTCAAAATATGTTAGGCATAATTAAAATTTAATAATCCTACAATTGCATACGTAACTTCTTTTTCTAAATTTCATTAGATAAAAGTACAAGCTAAATGATCTAACAAAAAATCGCTTGGGGCATTGATCGGAAAATAACTTTTTAGTTAGTTGAAAGCCGTCCCTTAAAATCGCGAATAACACAGTTTTTTTTTAACAAATTGGGCGTTAAATTTTGACTTTTTAAAATAGTAAATCTACAGGATTATCTTCCATGCTTCAGAATTAAAATGTGACACTTATTTAAAAAGTTATTCACTTTACAACACTGAGCAATTTTCTCGTACGTTCGAAACTAAAATCAACTTTGAACTGTTGTACACCCGCTGGTGTTTAAATTTATAGCTTCCGGTTTTTACCAATAAATGCACCTATAATCTCTCTACAAATCCCTACATAAAAATTCTAGTTCAACGCAAAAAACTTTTCTAGGTTTTGACCAGATTTTCGTCAATATATCCCACAGTGCCATGCAGTACAAAAATCAAAAAATTTCATTCGATGTTTTCGAGCGGGCAAAGCCTGCCCTTCGCTACGACTTTTAAGGTATTCTAAAAAGCACTTTAATAATTATTGTAAACCTGGAAGTCCACCCCTGCCGCAAAAAGAAAATTGTTGTCTTAACTTTTAATATCAACATGGATGTTTTCATATTTAAGGTTTAATTACTGCAAGTTTTTCACTTTTTCAGCACCAGAAAATAATTAAAATAGAAATATTCAAAGTCCTTATAAAGGAGTGGAGTAGTGAATATAAAATGGAAATTAATCTGCATCTTTTGTGTTTTATTTGAAGAAAACTTTTAGGAATTCGGAAAGCGTTGCCTAATGTAATGATGTTGTCGGTGCACAAGCAAATTTTATACCTAAAATCGAAACTCTCCATTTGAAATTCATGGAGGTCTGCTTTGGCAGCTCTCAACAATATAAAACTGGGCTACTTGAATAATCAGAGCGTGAGTCGACGAGAGGATTTAGGTCGAAGCTCACGACAATGATCGCAGATCAAACATGCCAACTATTGATATATTGGCGTTCAATACCTGCATTAAGTTTGATTGTATTTACCATAAACATACGAAATTTTGATATCACAACATTCCGATAATCCCACCGATCGGGACGCGTAGACAGAAAATCTATAATTATCCCGAATAATAACTGAGTGGGAATTAAACAATATCAAACGATTATTGAATTCTGTTGGTTCACCACCAAATACAATACGCTCATGAAAATTATTAGCGTTCCGATAATCTGACTTTGATGTCGTCACCACCAGAGATTAATACTGTAATGCTCCATTAATCTGTTTATTGTAATTTTGACAAAAAAAGAAAAGGAATAAAATTTTCCATAATCGACTGCGCGATATGAAGTTAATTATATCAAAGTTTTCTTAAAACTTCGAGGGAGTCTCGTGCAGCCAATTTTCAGATTCTGTTGCGATTACCATTAATTTAATTGATTTAAATTGAATAAGATAATCTGGAAACTGATTATGAAAATTTAAGGATCTCGCCTGGAAGAAGACTACGTAATTAGTTAAGTTTGCTTTCATAAATGGATATTCAAACAATGTTTTATGAATATCCGGCTGCCGGATGTGTTACCTTAATACCGGATATGCCAGATGTCCCATTAAAGAATACCTACACACACCATTTAATCATATTTCAAGTTTTTGTTTTAGAATCATTTTTCGTTCAAGCACAGATTGAATATTGAAACGACGACTTGCCGCTATTTTTTGAAAATAGAAAACTTTCGCTACTTGGCGTCGTTCTTTTTCTGTTTTTTCTACTCTACCAAAGCACGAACCACCCCTTACTTCATTGCAGTTTAATTCATTTGCATTTAAGTTCCGTCTCGTTTTAATTCAATTTGTTCATTTAACAGACCAAATTAGCATGCAAAGCTTTAAAATTGAAGTTAAACGAACTTTCAGGAAATATAAAAGGTTTAACGTTTGTCCTTTCATGAAGCCATCGAAAAAAGTATAATTTTCTTAAATAAAACAATAAATAATGTAAAAATGAACTTAATAGTTAGGACAGGTGCACTAGGAGTAGGTGAATATTGATTTTTAAAATCGATATTTGTAGACCGAAACTAGAAGTAAATCCAACTTATCTGTTTCATTCAATCAAACCGTCAGTAAAACTAATTCAAATCGTATTATCTATAATCGAAAAACTAGAAGTTTATATAAAACAATTTATCTATTTCAAATCACGTATTTGAGCTTGGATGTGGTAAACATTCATCTGCTTTCCAAGTTACAACTGAAACGTATAAATAATATAAAAATATGGTATAATCTTATTACACCGAACTGGTTTTGTAGTCGAAGCACGCGAAAACAAAGAGGGGCGGACTGGCTGCAAGCTTTTGACCAAAAAAATGGTTAATTTTCAAATTTGGAAAAATGCAATTTATTAGCGGTTAATTTAGAAAATTTCAAATATTGAGAAGAATTGATCGATAAGTCAATAAGGAATGCAAACACCTTAACCCCTTGTAGAACCAATACAAATCAATCTGTTAGGAAATTACGGTCAAGATTGTGTTTGAGAAATTTTCTTACAAACATTTCAGAAATTATTTTTTATCCATTCCATAAAATTGTGGATTTTGGATTAATTTTTTTTAGTTTATATATCATGCATCTCCAGTTTGAGCCTCAAGGAGTAGGTAATTTCAAAACTTTTTAACTCAAATTGACGTGAAAATATCAAAAGACGTAGAAGACCGGATAGCTTTTTGGAAAGCACAGTGAACTTCCTGAATTACTGGAAATTCGTGCCGATTTCTAAAAATGCAATTCGACTCAACTATTTTCCGTTAGAAATCCGAAATTTGTAAACCTGAGCCTTCGATAATAATACACCGTCAGGAGCTTTTAAGAAAAAATTCGAAGTTTTTAAATTAGGTTAGTCCCCGAGCACAGACAGACACTCTGACATAGCTGTGTTTACAAAGTTTCTCCGATTCCCAATCCACTTTTAAGCTTTAAAGTGCCCAGTCAATTTTCATTACTTAAAATACAGAGCGAAGAAACAAAATTAATGTTTTTTAAATATTAGGTTCAACAATTTTTTTTTGGTTCAAAGAAAAATCCAAAAATTGGGATTTGTCATAATTTATTTAAGACACTTCGCCTAAGAGAAAAGCAGATTTTACGTTAGGCACAGTAAGGAGATACAGATAATCTTAAGCGATTAGGTACATAATGAAATGAAAGAAAATTCTTGTGAAAAAGTTCAGCTACTTGACGGCAGGACAAAGTTTTCTTAAATTGTTGAAAAGTTATAAAACGAAAAGTTACTCTTGTGAAAGATGGATCTCGCTTTTTACATGTCATTTTACTTTCATGGTACAATACAAATATTGTCAATTTTTTACACAAAGAGGAAAGTTTTCTAATTTTTCACTTTTGAATGAAAATTTCATAAAATTACGGAAAGTTCCTTATGAAAGCGATAATTTTTTAAGGTTCTAGTTATTGAATAGCAAAATTACATGCAGTCGAGCTGCAGACCTAATGGTCGTGTTTTGGATACCACGTTAAAGCTGTAGGCCACGATCTCAGTTTTAACATGGGAGGAAATGCTATACGAAGAAGAAAACGTCACAAATTTAAGGAAGGATTTTAAATTATTTTGACTTGATAAATTTCGTGCAGAAATTCCGGATTTTAATTCGGAGAATTTTCACCCGACGTATAATTAAATTTGGTTTACAAAAATCTGGCCTATTGACAGAACTTGAAGATCAAAAGAGAAAAAAACTCGATTAGGTTAGGCTTAGGTTCTACACTGCAAAAATTGTTTATGTAAAATTATACAACGATAATCATAGATCAATTTTTACGCCCATGGTTATGATTCTAATATTACATTTAATGTTGTAATTGTCCGTTTTGTAATTGTCCACATCATCCGTTTCCAAAATACGTTACAGAGAATTACAGAGAAACCGTAATTCTACATTATTATTAATGGAATATTACACAATATGTATTTTTTCGTATTTTGAATGTAAATTACAAAAAATGTATATGCATTCTTTACACAGATTCTGGTTTTCCATACCTGTGTCCGTTGCGTGTTGAAAGAATGTGATGGCCACAGGGGACCTACAGTTTAACGTGAATTCCGAACAACGGGAATAAACGATTTTTACATAGTAAATCCGGCCCGCGAAAAAAGAATTTAAGTATCTTGCGCTTTACATTGGAAAGAAATTGCGCAATGTTAATCGAGCAATCGCGAAATTAACAAAATCTAAAATTAACGCCAGTATCTGTATGACGAAGTCAGCTAAAATATTGTTTTCGCATATGGTACAAAGCAGAGCTTCAATTTTAGAACAAAATTAACACAAGTTATAGCCCAAGAAGAAGAGAAGATTTCCCCGTTCGGAATTGACGTTAAGAAGTAATTCTCTTATACTCAAGAGTATGTATAACACAAAAATGACTTGAAAATGATATCCCAAGAGCTTTGAATTTTATCAGGTTAACTGCAGGTTGATGTAATTTCACTTTACAAAAACGTAACTAATCGTAATTTTCGATATAAAATTTATAGGTCGGGGCGAATATGTCAAGATATTTTCCAAATTACAGGTACTGTTTTCATATATTTTTATCTAATCAACTTGTCTTACATTTAAAATAAGGTTTCTTGTTATAATACTTTGTATAGAAGCCTAAAATTATCATTTGGTTGCTATGGAAACCATTACTAGTATAGAAACTATTGATAGGATTGCATAGTGCTGATGTCGTTAGTTAAAACGTCCTAACTAATTGGTATTTGGGAGAAAATCGACTTTTACATCAAATTTCTGTAAAATTAAATGAAAATTGCGTTAGAACATCCATATAAAGTCACTTTTCGCCCGAAAATCAATTTGTTAGTTAAGACGTTTTATCTAAGGATGGCAGAGATTGGCACAACTAGGTACTAATGTTTATTAAAATTCAAATAAAATAGGATGGTTACTTATAATGGGTAACCTATATCCGGAACGATTTTTGCGGCGAGGGGGGTGTTCACTCACCTACATTAAAAGTAATTTTTACTCTTCTATATGAAACATATCGATGTCATATTAAAATAAACAATAGATATCTCGCAAACATCGCTACCGACAAAGCTGAAATTTTAATGGAGTTTTATTTCTAACCTCTGTAAAAAAGCCGAACAATTAATTACGACCTACATCGACGGTAATAATTTTCGTCAGTGCGGCCTTAAGGCCGCACAGCCTTGTCAATCGCGCACTAATATGAAATAATTAAATAAAATATAACGCTGAAAAAGTTCGAAAAATCAGAAATCACAAAACAGAGTTAATTGAAACTTAAAAAATTAAATTTTTAACTATAAATTTGAAAAGTTTATTTATAACTTGCAATGCGAAGTGCTTCTACTCGTACAGCCGTTTGCACAAGAATGCAATTTATTTGTAAGCTGCTTGGCTTCGTTTATAAGATAATATCATTTTACTAGCAAGCAAATATTTTCAATTTATAAAACATTAATATCATAACTTCGCAACTTTGTTTACTATGCGTACTTATGTTTAAAATTCACTTGTTTTTAAATTATGACTTGCAGATTTTTCAGCACGTTTAGGGTTTTTCCCTCAACTGTATGAACGGTATAACTCAAAAAGTTATATAATAGCGCTGCAGGCGGTTTTTTAGAGGCGTGAATTTAAGAACGTTTGGTGAAAAGCGAAATGGAGTAAAATATTATTATATTATTATAGCAAAGGTGGATATTCGGCAGCCTATAGCCAACTAGTTCATGATTGCCAAGGTTGTGCGGCCTACAGGCCGCACTGGGGGAGATTATTACCATGGGTGCAAGTCTAATATAGCCCAAATTGCTTTTATAAGTAACAAAAAATAATAACCTATAAGCACAACAGCACAATCGATCAATTTCGAAAAGGACTTTCCCGGGGACACCTCTCCGATCTATAACTGTAAGGGAGGGGGTTTTAGTGAGTAGAAATCTCACATGCCCACCCAGCACAGGCTGGGTGAAATCTATGAAGATTCCCGCCCCCCCTTCCACGCAAAACAAAAACAAAGGTTACAAAGTTTTAACAACTTTGTTTAAAAATATCAATTTTCGAAAAACGACAGTGAAAATTTGGTCACGCCTTTTTATAACATTAACCAATCAGAAACGAAGTCAAATGGCTACTGCAGGGAAAGAAGGGTATAAGTCAAAAATGACAACTGTTCAGGAAGCGCATTTGAAAGTTCAGAGATTTCTAGGAATGCGTCAGAAGGGGTAATGTTCGGTTTTTTTACCCAAAATTGTAAACTAACATTCATAGTTAAATTTAAATTTAAAAAAAACACGCTTACAGGTGCTACGCTTAAATTAGCTGACTTATTCGGTTATGCAAAAATAACCTTTGTTAGAAGATAAGGGTATAAGTCAACTTACACCCTCGTCTTCTTATATAACCAAACATAACAGAATGATGCACGTCATGTCAGTTTAGATTCAAATAAAATGACAGCTACTGGCAGCAGAAAACGGTATAAGTCGACCTATACAGCCTAAACGTGGCCTATATAAAGCATCCAAATTCAAAAATTTGTTTATAAGAAAAGGGTATAAGTCCACTTATACCTTTTTCTTTAAACATATTTTCGTACTCCTCTTTAAGTTTTACTATATAAGTCGACTTATACCCTTCTCTCTAAATTTAAATTTGGAAATACTGTCTTTTATATAAAGTAAACTTTACTTATACCCTTTTCTTCACACATGATGTAGAAATCCCCAAGTTATCTCCCTTTCTTCAATCATTTTAAAAATATTTAGAGCGTTCAAAGACTTATCCCCTTTTAATTGTATACGGAATTTCTCTGAGTAATTTAAGCTGCTATCATTGGTCGATACTGTAAATTCCAACAATATGATTGATTGCAACATTGAATCTTTGTGAAAAAATTAAGATGGTCCATAACCCCCTCTAATTCCTTAATTGATTAAAAACATTCGAATTAACAAAGTGATATGATTTTATTTTTATATTCGAAAAGTTTGATGCTCAAATTTCACAGTTTAGAAAACCGCGTTTTATTAAATCGTCCTTTATGAAATAAAATAGCATTTCCTCCGAGTATATTATTTTTATTCCTCAAAGCTTTATCTAAGAAAAATTGAAATATATTGACAAAACATAGCCTTTTGAAGTAAATATATGTATTCCAATATATTTGATAAAAAAGATGTGTAACATCTGCGGGCTTTTAAAGGAGCAAAATGTAAAAGTTGGATGCTATAAGTAAGCAAAAACAATAAAATTGCGAACTTGACCTAACGCAAGGGTTTTAAACTGTACGTACTACATACATCCTCATGTGCATGTAAAACATTACTGCCACGTCTTCATGAATATCTCAAGATTATTAAAATTTATATAGTCATGCTAATTTGGATATAAAGAATTACATAATGGGAGTATCACGTTTACTTCACTATATTATTTCATTTTAATAATGAGCCATAAATTATTACTTTGTGTACTCTTGTCGCAGGTAGGAAGTAAGCCATTATGATAATATTAATCCTGTTTAATTAAATTGAGATTTATTTCGAGTTTCCTCGACAAATCCAGAAAATTTAAATTCATTAGTAAGTACGTAGATCCTAGGAAATACTTTGAAAATATTATCCTTTTTTTAAATTTTCAATTAAAACAAATTTATTGTTTACTTCAAAAACATTTTATGATAATTCTCGAGCGGAATGTTTATGAAAAAGTTGAGCTTTAACCATTAAGAAAAGAAAAAGAGAAAACGCTTTGAAACAAAGATTCGAGCAGCGAGCTTTAAACAAAGTTAACTTTTTTTTTCGAAATTGCTGCTCGTGAATGATTTAGAAGTAACTTTGAACAACTTAATCACACTTTAACTTTAATAACGGACTAATTATTACCGTGTAACTTTACCGTAGTAAGCACTAAAATTATTGTGCATTAAATTTTTAAAAATGCAAGCCACTCGAATTTTACAAATTTCCCAACAGCAAATCAAATCCGAGCTACCGGAAAAATAACAAAATAATATGCAAATATGACGTAACAAGTGTCATAACCGACCCTATGTCACACAACTGCTTTGCAGATAAGGGTGCATCGCTTCACTTACCCTTTACCTTCCCGAGCACGATCAGAAAAATTTACAAAGCTACAATCACCCTTCTTCATTTTAAATGACCTTTCTTTTGCAGAAAACGTTCGTCTGGAAACTTTTAAAAATAGAATACCTAAACAAAAATCTTCAATTGATATATAATCGTTTTACCTACTACTATAATATAAAATGTGGGAGAACAACTTTTTGAATTATGGAGCTAATAAATTTCGAACTAATGTTTAAATGTACTCGGCTATGTTGAAGCGCTTCAATTAACATTTAACAACAAATGAAATATTAAATTGAGGTGCTTTATATGCCCATTACCACAAGATAGG
The DNA here is from genome assembly GCA_932274525.1 of Podabrus alpinus. Lineage (NCBI taxonomy): Eukaryota > Metazoa > Arthropoda > Insecta > Coleoptera > Cantharidae > Podabrus > Podabrus alpinus. Next base: position 1,482,164 of record OW026457.1, on the reverse strand, counting down.
ATACAAGTGGTGGGCACTTGAAGATATTTATCATAACCGAGGCAAGCTTGAATAATTTTCCCGTTTTTCTTTGGTTAAAATGGTCAAGGACGAATGACCTCACTGGTCAAAATGGCGGAATGGTCATTTTATTCAGCAGTCAAAAGATTTTTCACAACTTTCTACATAGAAAGCGATTTTCTGGTGGCGAGTGGTCGACTCTTTCTGTGTTCCTATGATAAGTTTTCACCCATTTTGTTCATATTTTTAATTAATCCTAAAACGATTAGTCGTCAGATTTAAAATCGTTGTAGAAAAAGTTTTTTTAACCGTAAATTTTTACCTTCAAATGGCCGTAACACCGAAAATATTGATTTTTTAGTGTAAATGGTTCAGAGCTTTCTTAAGCAGCGTGAAATTATATACAAATTAGATTCTAATCGTTGATTGTCTAAAATCAACGGCTTTCGAGTTATGAATCAAATTAAGTAAACAAAAATGTTAAAATATTTCAAGTTTTATTTTCTTTTTTTTCTTGCAAACCCTGTATATATGTACTAAACGAAACCCTTCACAAAAACATGGATGCTTTCTCTTGATAGCAAATTTAACGGGCTACAACTTTAATCGAGTGAACTTTTTTGAAAAATCACTCCATTTCATAGAAAAACTGAAATTGCTTGTTGATAATAATGTGTCCAATTTATTAGGTACCGAATTCATAGTTGTCACTCGATAAAATCTGTATTTAGTCGAGTCCTTTTGTTGATGTGTTAAAATTATTGTTACGATAGCGTAATTTTTCCAAAATAACATAATTTATTATGAGTAGTTTCGGTGTTATGGCCATTTTTAGGTAAAAATTCTATCAATTTCCCCCATTTTACTTCTCTACTTCTTAAGAAAATATTTTAGTCCGGCCCTGTCACAAAGGGTAAATAAAAGTCTTTTAACCTTTAAGTGCTCGCGTGGCGTCTACGCCACGGGTACTTTGAATGGCTGTAACTCTGTTATTTTTTGTTTTCATTCAATCGGGATATTATCTATTCCTCAAATACATATTTAGTAACATAATAAACCTTAGATCGATGTTATCCTTCTTTTTGTTTGCTGTAAATAAATTAATTACTACGATGGTGCGCGACTTGGAGCCTCAGAGGCGCCACGCGAGGAATTGCGTTACATATTTTTAGCGCATTCTATATTTCTTATTATCGTATTAAATAAATAAGAACTAATCAAATTTTTGTTTTGCAATTTTTTTATTCTATTTACAATATTGTTTTACACAAAAACCAATAAAAACTTAAATTTGTATGCAATAATATAAAATTTTCGCACTTTCTGTGCGATTGACGGTATGGGGGATTCCCCTAGTCAGTTACATGCATTCTTATGGGTAAATTTTCGAACTTCAAATTCGATTTTGCTAGGACAGTCTTACGTTTTGCTGTTTACACATCAGTGTTTATGTGCTGTGAAAGTGTTCACATCAAAAAATTAGCATGGCGTGGTCAAGAAAACGACCTCTAACTACAGATGAACTTGAGGGCGACGAAGAAGTTGATATGGGCGATTTAGATTTAGATTCTTCCGAAAGTGAAATTGATTCGGATAATGAAAGTATTGATATCCACGACAGCGATTCAGTAATTGAGACTGATAGCCCATGTCCCGGGTGATTTTTTGCCACTGTTGGTTCCAATAATTGCCGGAGTGATGAAACTTCCAGAGATGGTGTTTTCCGATGTGAAAACAGGTAATTCATGTTTTGCATACAAAATTTTGATCGGGAACGGTCGCCATATTGAAAAAACGTTGAAAAAATCGTTTATTTTGGAGTTATCCGGAAATAGCTCTAAAACTTTTCATTTTTCGAACTTGGACGTTAAGTACGAAAATGTTGGTGCTGAAATTCTGCACAATTTCGTTTTTTATTCATCTTTCTACGACTAATAGAACCGAAGATGGAATTTTTTGAAAAATGGTCAATTTTTTCACTTTTCGAACAACTTCGATCTCTTTGCTCTTTACGCGCAAATTACTGTATGATCGCGGCTCGTAGGCAAAAAATGCTTTTAATAACATCGATGGACAATTAATGTATCTACAAAATGCTTTTTTATACAACCTCGTACGACCAAAACTTGCCGAGATATGATTATTTGTTGTTGTACACTTTACGGCATCCGTCGTGAACAGATACCGAATTTTTTTCTTTTAAAAATGACAATTTTCGACTTGATTCGCGAAATGTTTCGATTCCTCTCTGTTTGACACTCACGACGTTTTCTGTCAGAAGATTTTCGCAAATAAAACATTTTTCCGCTACTTCTTCAGCCATTTCGCCTACTGACACTGACTGCCGTGAAAAGTACGTTAGACTGGAACGCGTGTTACTCAGATAGAGGATGTATCGTATAATGACATGATTACACAGTTGCCGCCAAATATTGGAATTGAAGCTACCTGGGCGACCCTCACAGTACGCGGTGCCACGCCGCAGAGGGAACATTCTACCATTTCTCGAGTAATATCACCTCGAAAAATCTGAAATTGTGGCAAATGTATCTCAATATTATATAGATTGAGTTCCATACTTTACATTTCCAAAAAAAAAAATTGTTATGTTCTTTTTTTAACACTTTCGTACGTGTTAAAATTGTGCAGTAAAAATCATCGGAAAATATACTTCTGTTGCACGGCTGTAGCTCATCAGTTAAGTACGGAAATTAAATGACACAGGGACTATTTTATCGGAAATTTTCTAAGCTTCAACTTTGCTTCAGAGCATTTTTGACGTAAACCTCATAGAAACAGAGCTATATCGAAAAAAACGAAAAAATATCCGGTTTTTTAACAATTTGGCCAAAAAGTGGCATTTATTCAATGACAATATGTAAAATCCGATTACATCTGGCTCGTTTTAAACTTCGGGGTCGTTTAGACAGTTGTTTAAAGTAGTAAAAAAGTATAGAACATAATTTTTCCAACGACATTATTACACTTTATTTTACAGATGACTCCATTTTTGTTAAATGTATTAAAGAAATTAACGAATTTGTAAAGGCTATAAATCGACAATATTCAGACGTAGACGGTACTACAATTTTTTTTTACTTTTGTACATTTAGTATTATGCAAATATTCAATTTGCCATTTAAATAATCACCCGAATGTAAATAATTGAATATATACATACGGATAAACCATCGTATTTAGCTAATGTAGGTACATTTCGGAAATATACGGCTAAGCAAAGAAACGTGACAGGGCGCAAAATGTAGCAAATTTAAATACCTTTCGATTATCTAAGAATGATTTGTGCCGTAGAAGTAGCCGTTGTCCACTTTTTACCAGAGGAAATGAAAATTTTTCATAAAATTTTGCGTCAAAATTTGTTCCAATCGGCCGTATCTCAGCAAGTTTTGGTCGTACGAGGTTGTATAAAAAAGCATTTTGTAGATACATTAATTGTCCATCGATGTTATTGAAAGCATTTTTTGCCTACGAGCCGCGATCATACAGTAATTTGCGCTTAAAGAGCAAAGAGATCGCAGTTGTTCGAAAAGTGAAAAAATTGACCATTTTTCAAAAAATTCTATCTTCGGTTCTATTAGTCGTAGAAAGATGAATAAAAAACGAAATTGTGCAGAATTTCAGCACCAACATTTTCGTACTTAACGTCCAAGTTCGAAAAATGAAAAGTTTTAGAGCTATTTCCGGATAACTCCAAAATAAGCGATTTTTTCAACGTTTTTTCAATATGGCGACCGTTCCCGATCAAAATTTTGTATGCAAAACATGAATTACCTGTTTTCACATCGGAAAACACCATCTCTGAAAGTTTCATCACTCCGGCAATTATTGGAACCAAAAATCACCCGGGACATGGGCTATGACGATGAATGTGATGAAAGTGAAAATAAAGACACTTTTTTGCATAATGCCTTTTTTTATTTAATAATAAACTATTTAAAAACGATATAAACATATTTTTTATTCTTGGCATAGATGGATAAAAGTTTGTCTTAACTAAAAAAAAAATTGGAAGCAAACTATTTACTTAAATAATTAAAAGACAATGGTGGCGCCTGAGAAGCGCCACGCTAGCACTTATGTAGGTCCGGCTAACGCGAGCACTTAAAGGTTAAGTGTCTTCGATTAAAATTTCTTCGTGTGCAATATATCAAACTTCAAATATTTAAGCATTTAGATACGTTAATATTTGTTATTTAATTTTCTAATATTATTTACCGTAATTTATTCTAAAAAAATTGCATAAATTCAAATTAATTCTTTATAATATTTATAGAATATAAACTTATGTTCTTAAATTATTAGCAAGTTAAGTATAGAATTATATTTTGAATAGTAGATATTTAAATAAATTTAAATCATTATTTCGTAAGCACAGCGTGATATAACCCATTATGACTGCGTGAGTTATGGTGCTGAAGATTCAGGGTTCAATGATTCAACCCCAGCATAGATAATTTTTAAACATATTAATTAATAAGTATTAATTAGATGATTTTAATTTTTTAATACAGGGTGTCCAGGAACGTCGCCGATTTTGTTGCTTCTATTGGGGTAACCAGGTGCACCAAAATAACAGTTTTAGGAAATTAAGTATACATAGAGTCGAGGGACAAAGAGGGAACGTTACATCCCTCCCCATGAGTTTTCAAAATTGGAAAAACAGCTAAACAAGAAAAAAATGAACAAAAGTTGCCGTAATGGGGAACATGCATGAATAAAAAAATTTAGTTAAAACAGTATTTTCCGATTAATCCTATATATTAAATATCAAATCAGCAAAAATAACTTCTATTTATTGTATTTTGTTATAAATAATCCATTTTAAAATTCAATGATAATTTAAAATAAATCATGTGACCTTAAACGCAACGCGTTTGGCGGCACAATAACAATAACCTCACTTTCTTGTTTACTCTACTCGTGTAGAGTACTTTTTCAACTTTTTGTTTTTAATTGATTTAATTATGATAAATAACAGCTTTTAACACTAACAAACTTCAACTTTCAAAGCACAAAACCACAGAACAATAATATAAATGAATGTGAAATGCTGTCTTGTGACGTCACAAGCAAATGGCAACTTGCGCGGTCGTTTCCTTCAATCCAAATTGACGGATTTTTAAATATTTTTTAAATTATTATCAAAACGAAAATAAATAAATTAAATAGCATTAATTAGTATATTTAGTTATTTTTGATCCAACTACGCTATAAAAAAAATGTATGCATCTTCCCTATTGTGAGAGATCCAGGCCGCACAATCAAAGCAATCACGTACTAGATGATAGTAAGGATTTCCCTATGAAGATCCTGAGTTCTCGTTTTACTTTATGTACACATTGCAATCTTTTATTGGAAGTATACCCCATCTACCTGAAGACATTAAATTGTCTCCCACGTCGATCTTAACCCAAGTTAACCTTAAAAAACACAGTGCATTGATCTAATTATAAATGAAGTGGTGCAAGAAGTTACACCAAAATGCATGAAGGTCATAACGGTGTCTCCATATTGCAATATTAAGATTGGCATACTTCTCCAATCAATGGAAATTTACTAAAATTACAGAGTATGTACTATTTCTCCAAAATTTGCTAAAAAGCATGACGAAGTGATTTTCGTATCGACTAATAATTATTATGTCTCTGATAACATCAGAAATATTTGAAAAATAATTCCTATTATTTTAAGAAAATAATAAAGTAAAGAAACATCGAAACCATAGAATCATAAAAAAATTAATAATGACAAGAGTGACAGACATTTGATAAAATGTAACATACAACCCTAAAAGTTTGTTTCACGCAGTTTCAGCAGTGGAGGCTTGCCCCAAAAAGTCGAAAACAATTATTATCAAAAAATATTGCGAGTATAAAATAATACTGGAAATTTATTGAAAGAAGTTATGAGCCGCCACTGAAAATGAAGTTCTAAAAAAATTAAACCAGGGGTTATTGAATACCCCCCCCCCTTTAAGATTCTCGTAGCAAAATATTTACAGGTAGAATCTCGCCGTTAATCCATTCATGCGCGTCAATGATGATCCTTATTTTTTATATTTTATTCTTGAGACAATTTCTTGCAGACCGGGGTCACTCAAAAGAGTGAATGAATGAACTTGCTGTATCTTAAAAGTAACCGAGAACCATGCTTTTAGCTTGAAAAAAAGGTCTACCTACTACACTCCGAATGACGTAATTTTCCCTTCGAATTTCTGTACTTTCGCGTAATGTGAGAGAAAAAACTTTTAGACACTTAAAATGCCAATACTTTTCTATGAACTTTTGATATTAATTTAATTACAATATAAAATGGTTTACTTTCGGAATGTCTTGTTCAAGATATAACTGTGTTGACTTAAATAATTATAACTAGTACAGGATTTGCCGGTGACCCTCCACTGGACCGACTTTCAACCGACCGACTCAGCTTAAACCGACCGACTTTCAACCGACCGACTTTCAACGGACCGAATTTCAACCGACCGACTTTCAACCGACCGACTTTTAACGGACCGACTTTTAACGGACCGACTATTTTTTCGACCGACTTTCAACGGACCGACTTTCAACCGACCGACTTTCAACCGACCGACTTTTAACGGACCGACTTTTAACGGACCGACTATTTTTTCGACCGACTATCGATACTACCCGAAGCATTCACTACAAGAATGATTTCCAATTCGAGTATTTGTCACATCATATAGTTTCATTTTACAGCCATGACAACTGTGAGGTGTCTAGGAATCCTTCGAGAAACCTGGCCTCAATCGTTTATCTTGCTTATTAAGCAATATCGTGAGTTTTTGGTTAAAGCGTCGTTGGGGGGGGGGGGGGAGTTCTAACCTTGGCAGATCCATAAGTCTGTTGGTTTGGTTTTCGTGGAGGTGCCATAGCGACAGGTATGGCATCCTCCTGTATGGAAACCTCCTCTTGAGTTTCTCGATGCTGTACAATATAACCTTGCCTCTGGTATTTGATTTATATATAGGTATAGATATATATTAAATAACTTTTGTTAATAAAACTTGTATTTCAATTCTTTGAAATTATTTTATTTCCCTCCCTATTATTTCCACGAAAACCAAACCAACAGAGTTATGAATCTGCCAAGGTTAGAATCCCCCCCCCCAACGACGCTTTAACCAAAAACTCACGATATTGCTTAATGAGAAAGATAAACGATTGAGGCCATGTTTCCCGAAGGATTCCTAGACACCTCACAGTTGTCATGGCTGTAAAATGAAACTATATGATGTGACAAATAGTCGAATTGGAAATCATTCTTGTAGTCAAGCTTCGGGTAGTATCGATAGTCGGTCCGTTAAAAGTCGGTCGGTTGAAAGTCGGTCGGTTGAAAGTCGGTCCGTTGAAAGTCGGTCGAAAAAATAGTCGGTCCGTTAAAAGTCGGTCGGTTAAAAGTCGGTCGGTTGAAAGTCGGTCGGTTGAAAGTCGGTCTGTTGAAAGTCGGTCGGTTGAAAGTCGGTCGGTTCAAGCTGAGTCGGTTGGTTGAAAGTCGGTCCAGTGGAGGGGAACCGGATTTGCCAGGTTGCCGCACTGGAGGGAACCGATAAACGAATCAATTGATTTCTTAATTTCTCAAATACTTATAAGTAAATTTTCGGTCTTGAAGAAATCCAAAATAAAGTTGGGCGAAATGGTGACCTTTGAATTTTGATACCTTGTCCAATATCCCGGTTAAACAGTAGTAATTACATAAGTTAAAGGGGTTTTCTGGCAATTAATTGCCAAATTATTTGTTAATTTTTAATTTATTACATGATTATTCAGGATTGATTAAAAAAATTACTTATTTATGCACTATAGTGTTAAAAAGCATTATTATTGGAATTAATTTCGGAAATCTACTACCTTAGGGAGATTATTAACCAACCTCATCATCAGTGACCGGCTCGTGGTTTGCTATATGGAGAGCGGCAGTACTACAAATTAAACTTTTTAAACTACAAAAATCACTTTTGGGTTAAGTGTTTTAAATCTGTGCCATCGTTTGTGGTCCAATATTCAGCGACGTAACTTCTTGGTATTGTTTTGGGAGAGCGGCGCCCCGTCGCCCTTCCCGTACTAGCCGCCACTGTATATCATGCAAAGTCTTACAATATTGCGTTAGTTGGCGATGAGCATTTGAGCTTGTTTGAAGGTTTTCACGATATTATTTATTATACGACAAGAGAAGAGAAAAAGATTCTATTATATTTCTAATTATTACAATATAAAAAATTTCACCGTAAGGACTCTTTTTAATTAAAAGTTATGTTCAAAAGTAACACCCTGAGGTCCGAAAAGACCCCACGTGCCCACTAAAAAATAAACTCTTGACCTCTAAAGCCATATTGAAACCAATTGGATCTGCTGAGAGCAACTAAAACTAAGTTGTCGATGTGGTAGGACGAAATTACAATTATTATTCTCGAGTTAACAAAGAATAAAACTAAATTCGCAAGTCCGATTCTAAAGTTTAATTTATGTAGACGTCGCAACGCCACGATTCCGTTGGCGATTGGCTAAACACCAACACGAACGTCATCCAGTCAATCAGAATCGCGGAATGTGGTGTTGCGTGACGTTACGCCGTCTGCATAAACCCAGCTTAAGGATAATGTAATGGCGTTATAATTGAGCGTCGCAAAAAGTCTTGTTGTCGTCTTATTATAGTGGAAAACATGCAATTTATGTTGAAATATGCAACGTAATTAAATAAGTTATTAATTTTGTATCATTAATCAAGTGTGAGAGTGTCTCTAAGTAACTTTAATTACGGTAAAGTGTAGTTGTGTAAAACAGAAATTATGTTAACTAGAGCGTGTGCAAATTTTGAAACATCTGCCTCAACTTTTGAGATGCATCAAACCACAAAAGCACAAAATACCGAACTAGGATTTGGATAATCAATAAAGTGAAAAAAACAAAAAATGTTCATTTATAATCGTCAAAAAGGATTAATGCGGATTTCACCGGGTGAATAATATCCAAGTTTTGATATGCGTTAAACGAAGAGATGACCTACTATTTCCCCTCGAAATATGTTCAGTTTCACTTATTTATATTCATGGTCCTTTAAATGAGTTTGGAAGTAAAAAAAGAGAAAACTTTTACGACTTACATAACAAGAGAGTTTACATTTCACATAAAAAAATCTCTCCACATCGAAATGTCGATTATGTTAAAACTGAAAGCCCTAAATGAGTAGTGCGTTATTTATTTAGGACAAAAAGCTCGCTCGGGTTCACCTCCTTTCAAAAGGGGAATCCACACTGTTGGAGTTATTAAATAATGAGTAATTAATTTGGTGTTACTTGAATGATTAATTACGGCGAGGAAGATCAAGTCAGCCCAAGACTTAGAAAGCGATTTGGAAGAATAATATCTGTCAACGTTTGGATCAGCAGGACTCGGAGCGTGAACACAAGTTTATTCACAAAAAATAAGAAAATAGGCAGGAAAACGGTTTAAGGACTTTTAACGTACACAATCCAAAGAAAGCCAACATACACGCACACACAACAGTAAGCACTTTATACACCATCACCTGTCGTATTTGCAACCCACACCTGTCCTTTTACCCTCTTCCTTCTACCTTAAGAGAAGCTACGTTTATCCTTCTTGGCGAACGGCACGCGCCGCTTATGTGCATCAATGAAGATTAATGAATAAAGGTTTTTCTGTTTTAGAACCCAGGTAGGTAGGTACACGAGTGGTGTTTTAGTAGATTAAACATAATGATGAATGAATAATATCAAACTTTCCAACATAAATCAACGAACGGCTTAATCAATACAATTTAAGTGACTTAAAAACGTTAACGCCCGAATTTCATCAAGTAACGAACTAATAAATTGCGACGAGATAACCATCGATCGCATTTCAAGCAGAAAAGTTGAAGCGAAAGAAGATCGGGATGCTAGGCTTCTTCGGTGGCCAGCTGTCGAAAGCAGCTGCAAAATTCGTCGTCGGTTCTAGACCAAATTTGTGGTTCAATAGAACCAACAATAAAAACAACAATAATATGATTCACGTTAAATAAAAGATTTCCACTAGTTTCACGAAAATAATAAAATAACACGACTAATTTAATCACTTCCAATTAGCATTTTAATAGTCCATATTAATTAAAACTAGATGACAAAAACGTTTCGACTACGGCTACAAAATACTGACGAGTCTGTTGAAAACTTCCATCATGCTTTAATTACCACGACAAACCAAGGAACATTTTTCGCTCTCGTGATCAATTTTTCAAAATTAAAAGAATTTAAATAATCTCTTTATCCGAACGTGAAAACAAAAAATTTAGGGTGTGGGACTTCCTGAATAGAATATCTTCACAAAGTTATTTTTACGCGATTTTCTATGAGTAAATCAAACGTTTATGTTCACATTTGCATTGCCAAAGGTGCGAAGTTTGGCGCTAAAGAGCGACTTTTTCAATTTTCCAATGTTCTGAAAATAAACCCCATAAAACATAAATAACTCGGCATATTATTATTCAAACAGACCCTTAAGAACGCAGATTAAGTTCCGTTTTAAAATTCAATCTCATGAAATTGGTCGAGTTTAAACGTTTTACTTAATCAAACAACGTGCACTACGTCTATGGTGGTGATCGAAATCTTCTTCCTATTTTATTTTCTAGGAGCGAACTGCTATTAGTAACATTTCACGTCTACACTGCTCGGAAGACAATGACAAAACACCGAGGTATAATTTGCCTAGTATCTTTTTCAAAATGAAGTGTAATAATCTTTCCGTGGTTCGGATTCCACGTTCAACAGTAGGTCCCCTGTGTGTGTGACATGACTTTTAGCAGGTAGAAAAGAAATTAATAGAAGAAATTCTCAGGAGAATGTTACTGCATTCCTTACGAGATAGGGCGGAAACAATATCCGGAAAGTCAATTTCACAAATTTCAGGACCAACTTTTCATTTCCTTGTTCCACTAATACTTGAAAAGAAATTATCTGTAGCGGTGATCAAACCATTAGTCCTTGGTACCGTAATCCACACAACTAATGGTTATTGTCACGATATATATTTACCAAAAGAATATAGATTAAAAACAATATAAAGTGTTATGTGCATTAGGTACATTTTTAATTATATTGCTGTAAATTTATAATATTAAAGTAAACTTTAAAAATGAACTGGTTAATTTTCCCCGTCCCTTTTCCGGTCGATGGGATTTATTTTTATTGGTAAAAAGTTTTGAATATAGTACAAGAGTGACCATTGTTATGGTAACCTGACAATTTTGAAGGTTACCAGAACCTTGTTATGGTAAGGTGGTAATTTTACCCGCCCCCGTCAATGGAATCTATTTTATTGGTAATATTTGAATGGGCAGAAGGCGCCGGTTTATCAGAATTTACAAATTTTAAATCTTTAAATTTAAAAATCTTCATCTGTATCCTTTCGTGCGACTTGAGAATTTTAAAAATATTACTCAAAATTTCATGAAAACAATTTTAGAGGCCTGGCTTTAAAATTTATAGGTACATTTCGCCCTCCTCCCCTCATCACGAATTTTTTAATGAAATTAATGTTAAACGTTTGAGCTTCAATGAGCTTCCATAAAAATCGTTAGTATCCCAAAGGTTTTTAATAAAAATTCAATTCTTTACAACAATTTTAGGAGGGCTGTAAAAATGCTTTTTTTAAGATGTGACTTTTTCAGTAAAATAAATAAATAAATGAGATTCCATAAAATAATTTGCACCCCAAAGGTGAAAAGGTTAGAGCGTTTTAATCACACAAATTATTCTATAAGCAACAAGACTCAAATTTTGAGCGCTGCTTGCTTGGACCGATTTAGTAAAATTTACAATTTCACAATCTTTCAAGCGCTTCAACATTTTTACATTTGGGATACCAACGATTTTTATGAATGCTCAATGGCTCAAACGATTCTCCATGGAAAAAATTCACGAGGGGGGAGGGGCGGTGAAATGTCACTCAATTTCACACGCTCTTATATTTCACGATTCTCTAACGATTTTTCTGGAACCTCATTGGAGTTCCAACGGTTCTCGATCGATTTACACCAATTTTATACAAAAATTTGCGATGGGGGAGGGGGGCTGCGGTTTTCGCGAATAACTTTGCGATGCGTGTGGTACAAATGATTTTTATGAAAGCTCATTGGAGCTCAAACGAAGTCCAAACGTTTAACACTAATTTCATTAAAAAAACTCGCGATGGGTAGTGGGGTGAGGGGGGGCGAAATGTACCTAAAATTTATCTATGTTTTGAATTTATAAAGACCACTTTTATATAGAAAGAATTCAATTTTAAAATATGGGGTGTAAACCGAACTTGACGGTTCTTAACTATCCGAAAGTTTACGTTTTGAGTTAGTGAATGGAGGGTAAAACCTAGTCGGCCTTGGTTGTGCGGCCTGAATGCCGCACTGAGTGGATTGCGACAGCTATCTATCTTCTATATTAATATATTGATTTTTTCATGTCTGTCGTGTAAATTTTAATGATAGGTGAGACGTGAAAAAATCAATATAGAAGATAGATAGCTGACGTAATTCACTCAGTGCAAGGCCGCCACTAGCATGGCCGACTAGTATAATATTATAAATAGTTGGCACAGGCGACTATCTGACTACTCTAAGCCATGCAGTATTTGATTACCTTGGCTGTACTTGTTCGGAGTCGTTACTCGATTTCGAGCGTCGTGACCCTCTCTGCATTTACAGAATAACAAGTGCCCGCTATGCTAACCAATCAGAAGTGCATTAAGGAATGATAATGAGATAAATTTGATCCAATTTATGTGTGTTTCTACAACGCTAAATTGATTATAGTCTTCTCCAGTGCGGCCTTTAGGCCGCATAATTAAGGTAATCACGAAGCAGTGCGACTTTTAGCCCGTACAACCAAGGCACGTTCTAGATTTAACAACTAGTTAAAGTCTTAATTTATGTGTGCACACTATACTATTACTATATCCATTTATCCATTATTATAATAGGCATGCATTATATATTTACATATAATTTAATTATAACAGTACATAATATAATAAACTTTCAGCATTCGAGATATTTTTGTGCCCAAGTTAATTAGGACAGGACATTCTAGAAACCGAGCAAATAGGATTGTTACCACAAATTTTAACTTTTTGTGATACTTATGCCCGTATTCACAAACGTTCGTAACTAAATTAATGAGTGATTCATATTGGTCTACTAATATCAACAAACGTTTTCTATTGGTTGTTAAATTTAACAGAACGTTAAATTCTGTTACGAACGTTTGTGAATACGGGCATTAGACTTATTCAGGTGAATGTGATGTATTTAGTGCGCTGAAAATCAATCCCTTGCGTCGCGTCGTCCGAATAAATCATAAATAAAGAAAATTTCATCTATTAGTACCATTATATCTGTAGTTGTGAAGTCAGATTTACGACACTCTTAGGTGCTACCACATTTTTTCAATTTCCAATCAAACCTTTAATTTGAAATTTTTATAAACTAAAAATGACGAAAACAGGGTTTATTTTTACTCTTTTAGGTGCGATTGTTATTAAATACATAACTGTTGTGCGTACAACGTCTTATTACATACACAGGGGTCCTACAGCTTAATGTAGGATAATAATGACCGCGTGTCAAATTGCCATGACGGAATCGTAAAAAGTGTTGGAAAGATATCGCAGAAACATGAAAACTTGGCGATTGTTTCTCTCAACTCTTCACATTAATTTAGTCACCAAATAATTCCACTAAATTATGCTAACATTTAGTAGAAAAATTTTCTGACAGCTAATAAAACCTAAAAAAGATGTAAGTAATCCAACAGAGCCACAGAAAAATTTAAATTATTTATCAACGACATGACAGTCGCTACACTAAAGGTTTGTCAAAAATACGCTAAGGACACAAAAAAAGATAATCCGAGCAAACCACCGCGCATTTTGTAAATTCAATTTTTCGTTAACTTCCTTTTTGTATTCCACTAGAGAAAATTTTTCCATTTTGAAAACAATTTTCAGGAACAGAATATTCCAACTCCGATAAGTTTAATCCCGCGGGATTTTCAACAGTTATTTAATCTACAGACAACTTTAGAAATCGTTAATTTAGTAAGACGGAAGCGTTTGAATTTTTCATAAGTTGATTTTTTTTTTCATAAATCAATAAATTTCGACAAAAAACCTCAATAACTTTCCAAGTAATCTTAAGATTACAAAATCGAATTTTCACTAAAACAGAAGCTTTATGTAATATTAAACGTTGCTTGCAGAAAAACTCTCACAAGTTTTTGATTTACGACGGTCAGAGATTTTCGTTATCAGTGCTACACAGGCATTCAAAAACGGTTTCGTTAAGGTTGTTAATGTATCGTGAAAATTATTATTGTTGCTTGCAATTAAAGTTGAATGGAAACTTTTACGACTCGAATATAATTGATAAATTTGCTTAACATTGAAGTGAAGATAAAAAGTTGTAACGTTAGTACCAAATTTGAACAATGGGGTGTTTAGCACCCCCGGTATCTACCTGTTGGTGCACCCTATGTTAATAAATTTTGAATAACCCGATGTCTAATCGAATCAAATGCAGGGGCGGAGCTGCAGGGCCGTTTAAGATCGTAGACCGACTGGAAGCCTCTGTCCACTATATCGACTTATGTTTTTCTTTATTTTAACAGGAATTTAGCTTTCATAGTTATTTTTAAGTAAAAATTTTTTTATTATTAATATCCTAGAGGACAAGGACAAGAAGTAATAGTATTGATAGAGATAGAGCAAACGACATGGTGAAAGCAAACTCAGTGGCTTACGCAACAATGTTAATTTTGAGTGAATAACCGGCCTTTAGTTTCCTAACGGTTTCTCTTCAGTCTCTTCTTCGCCTAAAAGTATCTGATATTTGGCTCGCACAAGTCTTCTATTTAGATGGATGCCAAAATATTTAACCTTTTCTTTTTGAGGGATAGGATTGTTGTACAGTGTTACACTAGGGCAGTAAGGCTCCATTTCCCCGGCACCCCCACCAAAAAATTTTCAAATCGGACTTGGTGGAATCGTTTGTACTACGTTTGTATCGGTTTGTACCGCAAAAATTTTCGTTTGTACCATCAAGACAAAAAAGTTACAGCACTTTCAAAGTGGGGGTGCCAGGGAAATGCCAGCACCCCCACCTCAAAATATTCAAATCGGACTTGGTGGAATCGTTTGTACTACGTTTGTATCGGTTTGTACCGCAAAAATTTTCGTTTGTACCATCAAGACAAAAAAGTTACAGCACTTTCAAAGTGGGGGTGCCAGGGAAATGCCAGCACCCCCACCTCAAAATATTCAAATCGGACTTGGTGGAATCGTTTGTACTACGTTTGTATCGGTTTGTACCGCAAAAATTTTCGTTTGTACCATCAAGACAAAAAAGTTACAGCACTTTCAAAGTGGGGGTGCCAGAGGCTCCATTTCCCCGGCACCCCCACCACAAAATATTCAAATCGGACTTGGTGGAATCGTTTGTACTTCGTTTGTATCGGTTTGTACCGCAAAAATTTTCGTTTGTATCATCAAGACAAAAAAGTTGCAGCACTTTCAAAGTGGGGGAGCCAGGGAAATGCCAGCACCTCCACCTCAAAATATTGAAATCGGACTTGGTGGAATCGTTTGTACTTCGTTTGTATCGGTTTGTACCACAAAAATTTTCGTTTGTATCATCAAGACAAAGTTGAAAAGCTGAAAGCAAGCTAAGTAGAAAAGTTCTAGACCAACGCGCATACGCCGCTTTTACAGGGGTGGCTTGAGTACATAATAAAAAACTTTTTCCCCCCTCTATTAAGGAAAATAATTATGGATATTAATATTATTATTATAATAAATAATAATGTGCAATCTATATTAAAGAAAAGTTTTTACGAAGTTATGAGTATTTCCAATTTTAGAGAACTCCGAGCAAGTTACGCTTGGTTACATTGCATTCGGCAGAAAAGATGAACAAGAGTTATTTTAAGTAAATAATTTTATTATATTAATATAAAAGAAAAACTAAATAATTAATAAAATGTACAATTATTAATATATTAAATAGTATAAATAAAAAATTGACAATTAGTTGCTACTATTGATTGTCTCACTATCTTGGACCGATCTTGTAGGTCGTCATAACGTTCCCATTTTCCAGAACTGTTACGCCAACAGTAACAGCTCACAGTAATATTTCGTGTGGAGAGGCTACTAAAACTATAATTCTTTCTATACAGAACGAAAGAGAACGTTTGGAATTTTTGAACAATGTGCGAAAGCATTATATTGCCGCTATGCAAAATTTTTTTAAATCTTCTGCTTTTAAACCCAATTGCATTTTAAAATATTTTCGTGTCTTTAATCCCGCTAATATTAAGAATGATGAAAGCATTTCTGATGTCATGAAGATTTCCAAGAAATTGTCTAAATTTATTAATGCATATCAATTAATTGACGAATTTAAAATGTTACAATTACTAGAAACAATTGATACTACTAATAATTATGTAATCAGAATTGATACATTTTGGAGCAAAAACTTTTCAATATTCAGAACTCCAATAACTCCAAAAAAATATGGTGAAATTTCAAGACTTGACACCTACATTACCCAGAGAGAGTCTTAGACTGAGCTACAAGAAAGGGACAAAGGTGTGAACTCTCTGTTTAATTTTAGCACGCTAATTAACCGAAATTTCTTTTAAATATTTTTCATCCAATCCGGATGTGGCGCCCAACAAAATTAAGACGTGTCTGAAATTTAAATAAGGGAGGTCATAGCAGTATGATCAGATAAATTTTCTTATATGTATATAGGTTATCGCCCTTTGAGTATAAAAGTAACAGTTACGGTAATTTATCTCGTGTTAGTACAAGCATATTATTATCAAAATGGCATATTATGGCATATATTATTATCAAAAAACGGTAGCATTATTAATTTGTGCTAAAATTACAGATTCCACAATAGACCTAGATTTATTCCAAATAATTAAACAAAATATGAAAAAAGTAGTAATTAAACAAAACTCACCAATAGCGATTATCACCTTTATTTTCGTCAGAATTTCAATTACAGCAGATTATAGTCACTAATACTTTTGTTGTCTTCTTGCGTCTTGGGCCATTGGGATATAGTGCCTTATTACATTAAGTACAGGTAATAGCCTTATTAAGTTGGTAGCAGTAATCCTGTTAATCTCATTAAGGCCCAGTTGTTCAGTTTCGGGTTATCTTTTAACCTGTGTTATTTTCCATAGAAATGATTGTTTCAAGAATTGTTTCCATGGAAAATAATTCAGGTTAAAGGATAACCTAATACTGAACAACTGGGCCTAAGAGTGTTCAAGAAATGTGTTAATACCTGCCGTGCAGGGACGGCTCCATATTTACTTAAATTTATTTTCATTCGCAAACCGTCGATAAATTCCGCTGTAGACATTACTGTACTTTTTTCTGAGATTGACATTGGATAGAGATATATTATGGCGACAGATAGAGGAGGCGTTCGTCCAAAGATAGAACTTTTAGCGCTGGCACATGATGATGATGCATAATGTTCATCAAATTGCAGATTTCAGCAGCTCCCTCGCACGATTCTCGAGGTTAACCTCATCGAATAACCTCAATAACGTATGAGGTTATTCGTCTTTGAAGATGAATAACAGAATAGGCGTAATGCGCATTGTGCATTATGAAAATTTTAAATCAAATTAGTGATTGATTCTTTTTTTAACCAATAGCCTATGAAATTACAGCACGTTTTCTGGATAAGGATTACCAACCTTATATATTTTAAAAAGAAGAAAATGTTGAAGAATACGGTCATCCGAGTTCCACCTTGTTAATTTAATAAATCGATGTTTTCCAATTTGGGTTTTTAATTTATATTGTAGATCTCTGCTTGGGCTTATGTAGGATTTTTAATGTTAGTTATCAGATTATCCGATTACCGAAAACGTTGCATAAAATCCGTTTTAATCGGTATTATTACCAATAAGAAAGACAATATTAGTTTTCTACCTCCAACATTAAAGAATGTGAATGCATTTGGTCACTACGACTGTTACTCTTGGCGTAACAGTTCTGGAGAATGGGAACGTTATGACGACCTACAATATCGGTGCAAGATAAGCGAGACAATCAATAGTAGCAACAAATTGTCAATTTTTGATTTATACTACTTAATCTAAATATATAAAAGAGAAGATCTGTTTGTTTGCGTGTTTGCGTGTTTGTTCGCTATACGTTCCTAGACCCTTGGACCGATCTCGACCAAATTTTGCACAGTTATTTTGTAGCTCCAGGCGCAACTATTCTCGCATATATGGAGAAGAAATTCCCGCGGGGTAAAAAGTTATTCGCTTTTTTCGAAAATCAAATCACAAGTTTGACAAAAAATTTAATTTGTCAAATAATTAATTTGACGTACAGTCAGTGGCGGGGAAAAAAGTTATTCGCTTTTTTCGAAAATCAAATCACAAGTTTGACAAAAAATTTAATTTGTCAAATATATAAAAAACTACTAACAAAAAACCACTAACAAATTAATCTGAAAATACTGTCAACAGATGGCGGGGATGGCGGCTTTAATTCGAAAAATGCAAACCACTAACAAATTAATCTGAATGCCGCGAATAAGACCGGAGCACTTTATATAGGTCGCAGAACTCGCCGGAATTGTGCAAGAAGACGCAGATCCACTTCTTCGTGGAAGATCTACCTCTTTGCGGAAGATTTAACTTTACATGAAGATGTAACTTTACGTGAAGATTATGTATGTGTGTATGTATGTATGTATGTATGACAGATGACGGATGACAGATGACGGATGACGGATGACAGATGACAGATGAAAGATGACAGATGACAGATGAAGGCCGAACAACTATGGCCTTCATGGATCTATTATGGTCCGGTCTGTGAGGCCGAAGGCCGAACAACTTTGACCTTCACGGATCTATTATGATCCGGTCTGTGAGGCCGAAGGCCGAACAACTATGGCCTTCACGGATCTATTATGGTCCGGTCTGTGAGGCCGAAGGCCGAACAACTATGGCCTTCACGGATCTATTATGGTCCGGTCTGTGAGGCCGAAGGCCGAACAACTATGGCCTTCACCGATCTATTATGGTCCGGTCTGTGAGGCCGAAGGCCGAACTACTATGGCCTTCACGGATCTATTATGGTCCGGTCTGTGAGGCCGAAGGCCGAACAACTTTGACCTTCACGGATCTATTATGGTCCGGTCTGTGAGGCCGAAGGCCGAACAACTATGGCCTTCACGGATCTATTATGGTCCGGTCTGTGAGGCCGAAGGCCGAACAACTATGGCCTTCACGGATCTATTATGGTCCGGTCTGTGAGGCCGAAGGCCGAACAACTATGGCCTTCACGGATCTATTATGGTCCGGTCTGTGAGGCCGAAGGCCGAACAATTTTGACCTTCACGGATCTATTATGATCCGGTCTGTGAGGCCGAAGGCCGAACAACTATGGCCTTCACGGATCTATTATGGTCCGGTCTGTGATGCCGAAGGCCGAACAACTATGGCCTTCACGGATCTATTATGGTCCGGTCTGTGAGGCCGAAGGCCGAACAACTATGGCCTTCACGGATCTATTATGGTCCGGTCTGTGAGGCCGAAGGCCGAACAACTATGGCCTTCACGGATCTATTATGGTTCGCCCTGTGAGGCCGAAGGCCGAACAACTATGGCCTTCACCGATCTATTATGGTCTGCCCCCTGTGAGGCCGAAGGCCGAACAACTATGGCCTTCGCGGATCTATCATGGTCCTCTCTCTGTGAGGCCGAAGGCCGAACAACTATGGCCTTCGCGGATCTATTATGGTCCTCCCCCTGTGAGGCCGAAGGCCGAACAACTATGGCCTACTCGGATCTATTCTGGGTCTAGATGGCTAAGGGCGGCGGATGCCGCCCGTGCCAGCTAGTATATTAATAATTGTACATTTTATTAATTCTTTAGTTTGTTTTCTTATATATTAACATAATAAAATTATTTACTTAAAATAACTCTTATTCATCTTTTCTGCCGAATGAAATTCATCTCGGCATTCAAGCGTAACTTGCTCAGAGTTCTCTAAAATTGGAAATACTCATAACTTCGTAAAAACTTTTCTTCAATATAGATTGTACATTATTATTTATTATAATAATAATATTAATATCCATAATTATTTTCCTTAATAGAGGGGGGAAAAAAGTTTTTTTATTATGTACTCAAGCCACCCCTGTAAAAGCGGCGTATGCGCGTTGGTCTAGAACTTTTCTACTTAGCTTGCTTTCAGCTTTTCAACTTTGTCTTGATGATACAAACGAAAATTTTTGTGGTACAAACCGATACAAACGATTCCACCTAGTCCGATTTCAATATTTTGAGGTGGAGGTGCTGGCATTTCCCTGGCTCCCCCACTTTGAAAGTGCTGTAACTTTTTTGTCTTGATGATACAAACGAAAATTTTTGCGGTACAAACCGATACAAACGAAGTACAAACGATTCCACCAAGTCCGATTTGAATATTTTGTGGTGGGGGTGCCGGGGAAATGGAGCCTCTGGCACCCCCACTTTGAAAGTGCTGTAACTTTTTTGTCTTGATGGTACAAACGAAAATTTTTGCGGTACAAACCGATACAAACGAAGTACAAACGATTCCACCAAGTCCGATTTGAATATTTTGAGGTGGGGGTGCTGGCATTTCCCTGGCACCCCCACTTTGAAAGTGCTGTAACTCTTTTGTCTTGATGGTACAAACGAAAATTTTTGCGGTACAAACCGATACAAACGTAGTACAAACGATTCCACCAAGTCCGATTTGAATATTTTGAGGTGGGGGTGCTGGCATTTCCCTGGCACCCCCACTTTGAAAGTGCTGTAACTTTTTTGTCTTGATGGTACAAACGAAAATTTTTGCGGTACAAACCGATACAAACGTAGTACAAACGATTCCACCAAGTCCGATTTGAATATTTTGTGGTGGGGGTGCTGGCATTTCCCTGGCACCCCCACTTTGAAAGTACTGTAACTTTTTTGTCTTGATGGTACAAACGAAAATTTTTGCGGTACAAACCGATACAAACGTAGTACAAACGATTCAACCAAGTCCGATTTGAAAAATTTTTGGTGGGGGTGCCGGGGAAATGGAGCCGGGCAGTAATCAGATCGGAGCTGGAAACCTTTCTTGGGATTAAATAATGAGTTACCATTTCAGTGGTCTTTAAAATTTTATTGGCCGTTCCATCTGATAGAGAGCATCGAGTAGCCGGTAGATGATTAATATTTCATTATTATGATTGGTGTCCTTTTTGATTTATCCCAATAATTATGTGTCGATAGCTCCCCAACTCAAGTTTTCAAAGTCAATGTAAATCTGAGGATGGTGGTAATACCGAAGCAAGTCGCATTATATTATGTACCAATTAAATACAATTTATTCTTATATAAGGTATAGTCTTGAAGTAATGCTTCCTCCACTACGTATTATAATGGTTCGTGTCGATAAGTTTATTCTGTTAATAATACTAAACTTAGCGACAGCATGTCGTTTTCTAAATGTCACAGGGAATTCAGTACCTCCATTTCTAATATTCCCAAGAGTTTCTTTTTAAGACCGAATGTTCACAGAAGCCTCTGTACGAACTGCAGGCATCGCTGCAAAAAGTGATTGAGTAAACAGCGAAGTGTTCATTGATATATTGAACCACTTTCACGGATTTGTGCAAAGCAAACTAGAGTACATTACTTCTAATATTTGACAACTACGAAATTCATATCTCAATAAGATCGCTTAAATTTTCCGAAGGTAATGGAAATATGCTTCTAACTTTTCCTCTACTACTTACATACAAAAAAAACTTAAAAAAAGACACCGATCGGATATGATGGGTGCCCCGATATTTTAGCTTTGATCGCGAATAAACTTGTTATTTATTTAAAATTTTCTTTTAA
This sequence comes from Podabrus alpinus, assembly GCA_932274525.1. NCBI lineage: Eukaryota > Metazoa > Arthropoda > Insecta > Coleoptera > Cantharidae > Podabrus > Podabrus alpinus. The sequence continues at coordinate 1,460,163 of OW026457.1, read as the reverse complement.
AAATACGTATGTAAATCATCTCTGATCCGTTATTTTTCACATTTAAAGCTTTTTTCTATTCTATAGTACTTAATTTTGTAAGGACGAAACAAATCAGGTAACGGTCGTGGTCCACGTTATGGCAAGAGAAACCGGGAACTCAATTGATGAGGGGTATTCTATACCCCCCCAGACGCCACGGTCTTGAAAAAATTCTCTACACTTGGAAACTTTCTATATTATTATAAATTTATATTGTAGTAGATCCGAACTGTCAGAAGTCCCCACCGATAAAAATATACCCCACAGACCGGGGGGTCTGGGGGGCATGGAATACCCCCCAGACGTAAATGTCAATTTTCAGAAGCATTCAATAATTACCGTTCCTTGTCGATTCTGTTGCAATTTTTGCTCTACATTGCTTTCAAGGTTTCTTCCCTTTATAACCACATACCTACTGGCGGTAAAGGTAATAAATTTTTCTTCCCCCGGTTAGGAAAAATTTCTCTACACTTGGACACTTTCTATATTGTTGTAAATTTATATTGTAGTAGATCCAAATTTTCAGAAGTCCCTATCGATAAAAATAGACTCCATAGACGGGGGGGGGCATGGAATACCCCCCAGGTGCATATGTTAATTTTCAGAAGCATTTTTTGATATTTGCCGTCCTTTGTTGATTCTGTTGCAATTTTCGCTCTCCATTGCTTCCAAGATTTCTTCCCTTTATAACCAGATGCTGGCGGTAAAGATAATAAATTTTTCTTCTGCAATTTATCATGCTCTACATTTGGGAGACTTTCTATATATTATTTGAAATTTATATTGTAGTAACTAGATCCGAACTTTCAGAAGTTCCCTATTCACTAACGTAACTGCGCAACCATAAAACTTATGGTCAATTTATGCACTGATGTAACGGAATATAACGTAACGTAGTGAGGTAATGTAAGAGATGGACTTATGCACGTTGTCTAGACACGACAAAGACACATATATATGGAAGTGCATAAGTCCATCTCTTACATTACCTCACTACGTTACGTTATATTCCGTTACATCAGTGCATAAATTGACCATTAGTCACTAACGTAAACTACGCAACCATAAAGTTTAGTCACTAATGTAACCAGGAACCATAAAACATATTCACTAACGTTAAGCATCCATAAAATTTATTCATTAACCTAGCTAAGCAACTATAAAACCTATTCATTAACGTTACTAAGCAACCATAAAACTTTAACTACCCATTAGTTATCCGGAATTTTAACTGGAGGTGAAAAGTTGGGCATTGAAAATGTATCCAGTTCAAATTCGAATCGAATTTTTTATTATAACAAAGTGACATCATCGCAAGGGTCTGTTTAAAATCCTTTTGCACCCAAAATGTTGACGCCAGCCCGGCCCCGATCAAACGCGATTTGGTGAAATTTCACATCAAAAAACTTTTCTGAAAGGGTGAAAGACAATGCGAAAAGCGAACTTGTCTTTTAAAGTTGAACTCGACAGAAACACTAACGGCACATTTATTTAAGACGGCTTTACTAAACCTTAATGCTTTGTAAACGCAAGTCAGCTCCTTTAACACTAAGTCCTGTGATTGTTTTCGACAGTCCTTTCCAATTTTGTATTTAGCACAAAAATAAGGCCGAACAAAACAAGGACCGCGGAAATTTGTTACTCGACCGATTTAATAAAAATAAAGTTAAATAGATGGAGAATTGTGAGGTTGAAATTCAAAAAATTTTAAGAATGTAAAGAGAAAAAAAGCGGAACAGCTTTGAACTTTAACATGCAACAAATGCAAATGTCAGATATAAGACTCGATAAAATTATGCAACATTAGGAAAAAATTCTAGTCCCAACCCATGCTGCTACAAATAAGTTCTCAACGTCTTTTTGTAGTAAAAATATAATAATGGAGCTGCCGTTACGGTTATTGCTTGAATAAATTTTAGAATTGTAAAAAGCTTATCTTACCGGTGCGTGTCGAAGGAACCAGCATGGTATCATTTGTATAATGTAATCCTTCAAAAGTAATCCTAATCATGTAAACGACGAATTAAGAAATCACTTAAACTTCACTTAAGTACAACTTAATTCCGAGGAACTGCACTTTTCATAAAAAAAAAGTTAATCAGTAAACAAACCGAATGTCAAAGCAAAGTGATTTTGTACCTACTGCGCAAAACACAAACCGAAGCCGGAAAATTGAAAATTCTTGCACAACTTTTAATTTTTTTGTGGGCTATATAAAAAATTTACAACGCAATATTTGTCGGCGAGGATGCACTCTGTAAGATTTAGATAAATACCACTATATGCACTGAAATGTCGTAATACGAACCGACCGAATACTCTGGAACATTTCTGAGATAAGCACAAAAGAGGTTAGGCGAAAGTGCACGAATATCTGCGGGAAGAGATGTCGAAACAGGATATTCATTGCACGAGGAACTTTCATCCTGCGGTGGTGTATGGGACCTCAGCGCATGTCACCGCATTTACGTAGTTAAAGATATTTGCTAGTCTAACCAAATTTAAGGGCAATATTTGTGTTAACACTATCATTTTCACACCAACAAATCGCCCATTATCATGTCACACACAACAATTTTCCTTTTAAAAAGCCAAAACTCGATTTATCTTTGTTAAGCCTCAAAGGAAACCCCGACGAAACAAATAAGTGGATTTAACAATAACAAAAAAGTTGAAAAAATATAAACTCTCGTTATTTGATTTCCACATATAAACTGGCTGAGAGAAAAGAAAAACTTGTGCAGCATACTTGTAATCGATTTCATGGTTATTGGGTTGTCTTCAGACCATAATACATTTAAAATGTACATTTCAATTTAAGTAGAACACAATAAATTTATTGATTTCATATTACGTTACTTACAAAACCAAACAATTCACGATAAATCAGTATTGGCATGTTTAAGCCTTAAACCCATTTTTACAGATTTCTGCTCTTCCAAAACTTTTAGTTTTTAAATCGTTTTTCATTCGGAATTGGAAGACCGTAAATGAACTACTGCCAAATTTCTGCAACTTGGGAACAAAAATAGGAAATCTATTTTAATAAATTCAATATAGAATGAAATAAACTTGTAAGAAGATGAGAAATAAATCGAGAGAAAAATTCAATAAGTCCTATGCCGTTTTAACTAAAATCTCCAATTTTACCTTTGCAAGTTATGAAAATATTGACGAATGTATTTATAAAATCGTATCAAGCTAAAATAAGCAGCTTATCAACAAAATTTCGGTCTCTAACGACAGCACAAGTAAACTCGCCGTATTTTTATTTTCTTTATCGCAAAAGTGACAAATTCTGTTTTTATAGCAATTAAAATAAATAATATATACACAACTCCAATTTGCTATGTAAATAAAGAAAGGATAAAAAAATTTTATATAATATAATTGATTTTGCACAAATAAATTTTACATCACCCTGTTACCAAATTGAACGTTAAATTAAAGATTGAAGCTTTAGAATTTAAAAAGCAACGACCCAGATTTATTGAAATGTCACAATATACGTAATTAATATATTCAACCTTTACAGCACACATAATATAAAAAGAAATTGAAACTCACACTTGCACAAATTGGATTAAAAGGTATAAAATTTGTAGAAAATTCACAAAAATCTATAACGAGATTATTTGTCGTAAAGCAAGCGCCCTTATCGATTACATTATCGTTTGATTTGCTGTAACACCTTTCTTCTTTAATAGCGAACGAGAATCCTAATTAACTGATTAAATAGTTTTTTCAGAAGTAATTAACGACCTAATCGGAACCGAATCCATCCAATAAAATCGTCGAGAAAATTAGAAAACCAACAAAACCGTCCAAATTAAAAAAACCCAAATTTGTTAAGTAAAATTTACATTCTCCACGATTACAACGAAGAAGAGTAGTTACTAAACGAGTTAGAAAATTTTAAATAAATTTATTTATACCAAATTAAAAATTATTTTCAATTAATCATCGTCAATTAGCGAACACAAATTACACTCGCTCATAAATAACATGAATTATTCATAACAAAATAATTATTGCAAAATGAATGCAAATCTTAACGAAACCTTAAAAGGGAACAAAAGGTTTTTTATGATAATTATTATTGGTACTAATAAAAAAATATTTGTAATAATACAAGAATTTTACGCCTCATTGCATTTTTGCAATTAGTAACTCGAAAAAAGTCAAGATAGAAATTTTGTGGAGCCTAAAATTTTAAGCAATGGGCTTTGTTTACTTCCTAAGGATAAAGCTGCATTCGCAACCTCAAAATTTTAAAACATAATTTGTACTTGTTGCCCATTTCGGTTGATTTCAAGGTCGGATGCTTGCAGCACCCTTTAACCCTTCGTTAGGCGCGCGTATTTTAGTTACGAGTTTAGGCGCGCGGTCTACACTCGTAGACCATTCTAGTTGTTGTACTTATAGACATTTTGAGTTTGAAATTTTAAAAACCAGAAGTGTGATACAATTCTCTATAATATTTTTAAGCATATTTTGCAAAAATTTAATAAATATTGAAGTCAAGGTCAGCGGTGAAGTTAAAACAAACTACATATACGTTTTGAACATGTATTTAAACAGGTACATAGGAAATATCATTTTCTTGGAAAATAAAAAATAACTGAACACTTTTTTTTATATGTAACTACTTTTTATAAACTACACAATAATATGAAAAAAAAATTTTTTTAATTTTAAAAATTAATAAGAATTTCCATAAGAGTTTCCATAAATGAAAACTGTAACGTCGTTAGGCGCGCGGTCTACAATCGTAGACCAGGCGGGTTTCAACCCAAATAACGCTAATGACATACCATTTTCGGTATTGAAATACTACTAATTCGATAAAACAGACAATTATCAACAGCTACTAAAAGACTTGCATGCGAAGTCACTCCCTGTTAAGACATATTGCGATTAAAAGATGCGTGGTCTACGATCGTAGACCGCGCGCCTAACGAAGGGTTAATTAAAATCTAAATTATACTTCGAAAATAAAGTAATTAATTATGAATTAGACTGTTACATATTATTATTATTCGTGTCAGAGACGTCATTAATAAATCACTCAACGGATCGCCTTTCAAAAAAAGTAAATATTAAGTAAGGCTTTTTCCCAAAGGCGGACCACGTCCCGATTGGTCCATGTTAGCGGACACCTGGGGCATTAGGGGCCGCGTCGTTTCCTATCTACATTCACACATTGTGTGTCCTTATGCCAAACTCCCATTTCTGCAGATTATTTTTAGATCTCTGAACGTTAGTTCAGGAATTTCCATACTGCCCAAATGTGCGGTCTTAGCTTTACACGTGTCACTTCTTTCTTTAGTTGGTTTTCTCCATAAAAGTCGACGTTTTGGTGGTTGATAAACCAACTAAAGATTTCAGATGATTTTTAGCCATTTTTATCAAATTTTTATCTTCCTAGAGATATTTAGAATTGTACTTTTGTGAGGGAAACATTTGATAAAAGTTATCCTATCGCCATAAGATGACGTGGTTAGACGATATTATCATTATTTTTTAATGATATTACAAATTGTATTTTAAAAATATCGCGCCGGAAATATTATGAGTAGCGGATACGATGCAGTTTGCGCCCAAGAGGAAGTAGCCATGATCATTACTCGTGCAGCAAGCGAAATGGCAACACGTTGCAATTTTTACTGCGATTGTCTTGCTTAATATTGTTGTATATGGCCCTTTGTTTTTTTTTATATATATTTTTAATTTTTATAGATGTCATTTTGTGTAACGCATTGAATCAGGATTAAACCGCCGACGAGAAGACCTCAAGTGCAAAGCCTTTTTATAGAATTAAATTCATCAGTACAAGCTTTTTCTAAAAAATTGACGGCTGCAATGACCGGGGGGTATGGCCATAAAAATGAAGAGTAATAATATTTTCAAAGTAACGCTGATTTATCGAGGTTTTTAATTATCTATGGTCAACATTTGGAATACTGCATTTCGTTAAAGTTAGTGTTTATTTTAAGGGTTATCAATTAAGTTTCTTTGCAATTAAAATATTTTGTGCCCTCCCATTGAAACAAGTCACGAACCGCCACTGAATTCTCAAAGGACTATTGTAGGAATAATATATTAGGTGTAAGCTGGAATAAATTTTATTATCTTTACTTGTACTTCAAAAACTAATTTTGCGCAGTTTACCCTAAGGATTCTGGATTTGGTCGTTATATTGGAAAATAACCGCATGAAAACAGACATTTTTATGAATATTCGCGAATATCTCTGTATCAAGTAATTTAAATTATAGCTAACAAAATTGTCTACAGAAAAGATCTTAATAGTTTTCTCTTGTTAATTGATCGGTTGCCGAGTTACAGCCTTCAGAACGCGCGGTATGCGTTTGCTGTTCTTTATTAATTTATTAATTACTGTCCTGCAAAGAAGATAAAAACCTGAGGACCGTACATAATTGTATGTAACAGCCTTAAAGAAATGATAATATTCAAATGTTGCCCGACAACAGGCACATTGGATATCGATTTCCCACGCAACAAGTCGAATATTTATCATTTTGGTGAATTGCAGTCCTCAGGCTGTTACCGTCCCTGCAGGACTGTAAAATGATTGGCGTCGGGCAACAACCGAGTATCGTCAGTTCTCTGGGGCTGTTACATACAATTATTATTTTGTTATTATCCTAAAATATTCACGAAACGCAAAATAAGTCGCCACTGTATTAGCAGCAGTGTTACTAGGGCTGATGGAGGAGAGGTAGTGAACGTACAATTCTGTTTACCAGGTTAATTAACTCTGTATTAACTTTCTAACGATTGAAAGGAGTTATGAGTGTCATTTCATAGAAATTAAAACAAAAGCTGCTAGAAGATGTTCTATTAGGGTCACCAATTTGAGATGAAGTATTATTGCGAATACACGCACTAAACCAACGACGCTACCGAGACAATTCTTTTGTATGTCATGCAGAATTTCTAATTTTTGTTACTAAATTTTATGATCGCCACATCGCATCGGTGGTTCTATTACAAAAACCTACATAACTTGTTTGTTTTTCAGCCGATTTCAAAATGAAAATTAGTATAGAAAATCCAACATTTCATCACACAAATTTAAAAAAAAATCATTCGTTAAATGTAAAATTTGACAAAAGTTTATAAATTCTAAAATTTTTGGGTTATAAAGTATCTTAGGTCATTGATCCTTCAACCCCATAAAAAATATGACCTAACGGACCATTTAATTCTTTTTAGTGTGCAAGTCGAGCGTGTCAAAAAGAACAAGAAGAGACAATACGTGGTTTTATAAGTTAGACGATTTTGTTTAAAATTTCACCCTTAAAAAATAATATTTTCTTGACCCGAACCAAGTCCATGGTGTAACAATTAAAATGAACAGAACGGAGTCGACTTGACTTAACAATAATAAAAATATTCCCAGTTGGAAAAGTGGAAAGTACAATCTACGAGTTTCGAAATTCGATAAACCACGTAATATAAATCAATTTAATACTTGCAGGAATTACTTTCAAATTTTTATCATTTCTACGATGGCAATTTTAAACTATAATTAGTTGATTGAAAAGTTTGTACAGATAGGGAAAATTTATGGAACAGTAAATTTTAGTAAGCTGCTGGAACATTTCCGATATTACCGGAAGCGATGCAAAATACGGCTAGTTTCAAGCTAAAAGCTTCTATTGTGTTGTAATATGATTACGATGTAACCGACTTACACCGAAACTCTTGTCCTCCCTATACTACACGAAATTTTAAATAAAACAGAACATATAAATATTTGGTCGGACGAGAAAACAATTTTCGCTCGTGAATATCCCAAACGTAATATAAAGGAACTTACCGTGAATGTAAGCAGGATCGCTCGGCGAGACTGGATGATGATGTGCCGGAGGTGGAGGTCCATATGCACCTGGGGGCGCACTAAACGCGCTCACACATCCGTGACGACGAGATATTGGGGAATTGTGATGCACTACATGTTGAGTGGCACTTAATGGTATAACGTGATGTTGAGGCGCAATATGTTGAGGTGGTGCCAATGGCACTTCGTGTTGACCAGGAGGTTGCATACTCGAAAGCGCACTCAAAGGAGTGTAAGATTTGTTCGGTTGCACGGAGGTCTCGGCGGTGATCTAGCAGAAAAATAAAATTTCATTAGTAACTTTCAGGACAATGAACAAAACAAGATTGACAAAACCCTAGCTAAAACTATAAAGTTTTTTTGCGTTAAACTTGAATAAAATATAAATAAAAATAAATTTAAAATACAAATATTGAATGCTTCTGAATTAACATTTGCACCTGGGGGTTATTGCATACCCCTTTTTTTCTTCTGTAATTTTTCAGCAGCTGGGGGGGGTATTCCATACCCCCCAGACCCCCCGGTCAGGAATAAATGCTCTACACTTGGGACATTTTCTATATTATTTTAAATTCATATTGTAGTAGATTCACACTTTCAGAAGTCCCTACCGATAAAAATAGACTACATAGACCGGGGGTTGGGAGGGGGGGTATAGAATACCCCCAGATGCCGATAAATTACAGAAGAAAAATTTATTACCATTACCCCCAGTATCTGGTTATAAAGGGAAAAAACCTTGAAAGCAATGGAGAGTGAAAATTGCTACAGAATCAACAAAGAACAGTAAATATGGAATGCTTATGAAAATCAACATTTGTGCCTGGGGGGTATTTCATACCCCCCGGCCGATGGGGTATATTTTTATCGTCAGGGACTTTTGAAAGCTCGGATCTACTACAATATAAATTTAAAATAATATAGAAAGTGTCCCAAGTGTAGAGCATTTTGTACTGACTGGGGGGGGGTCTGGGTTTCCAAGTGTAAATGTTTTATTTCGGGACCGGCGGGTCTGGAATACCCCTCAACTGCTGATAAAGTTCAGTAGAATAAATTCGGTATCTGGTTATAAAGGGAAGAAATTTTGAAAGCAATGGAGAGCAAAAATTTCAACAAAATCAATAATGAACTGTAATTATTGAATGCTTCTGAAAAATAACATTTGCGGCTGAGGGGTATTCCATACCCTCCAACCCCCCGGCCGGTGGAGTCTATTTTTATCGGTAGGGACTCTTGAAAGATTGGATCTACTGCAATATAAATATAAATACCACAGAACCTACAGCCCAACTGTAGAACATTTTTGTTGTGACCTGAGGGCTGGGGGGTATAGAACAACCCCCCCCCCCCAGCACATGTTGATCAAAATGGCCATCTTAATATAATGGGGTATTCCATAACCCCCACTCCCACATACACTACAGATTATTTAAATTGACAATGAAGAGTATTAATATTGTCAAAGTAACACAAGAATATATTATGATGCTTATATTTATTATTTAAATTTTGTGCCCTCCATCGAAAGAAGTCACGAGCTGTCACTGATGGCACGGTAGTGCTCATTGAACGGACAGTGAATGTAAAATGTATTTGTCACCCAACATATTTTGAATTAAAAACGATTAGTCCAGGCAACGAAACCGAAAAATTGGCTCAAGCTTGCAAAAAATCCGGGCAAACTGAATTTTGGCAGAGATATACATTGGAGTGTTCTAATGGACCCCCCAAGGGTCGGCAAGGTTTTTGAACGAATGATCCTGGACAGGCTCATCCAGGACATAGAGAGATCGGGCGACCTCAACGAAAGGCAGTTTGGCTTCCGATGCGGCCGATCGACTGTGGATGCTCTGGAAGCAATAGTCGGAGTCGCGGGAGAAGCAGTGCAAGGTACACGGAGAACTAGATGCTTTTGCCTTGTCGTCACCCTGGACGTAAGAAACGCATTTAATTGCGCAGGGTGGAGGCACATACTGAACTCGTTGAGAGCCCGAAATATCAGTCCCGAGATCTTCAACCTGGTGGCCAGTTACCTTGAAGATAGAAGTCTTATCATCAACGGTGCCACTAGGGAAGTTACCAGCGGTGTCCCACAGGGTTCAGTACTTGGCCCAACCTTGTGGAACGTAATGTATGACGAAGTTCTCGGGCTGGAATACCCAGACGGCACTACGCTGTACGGCTTTGCCGACGACCTCACCCTCATCGTTGTAGACAGAGAGTCGTCGGCTTTGGAAGCCAAAGCAAACGCAGCGATAGCCACCATAAACACCTGGGCGGGCAGCCGCGGACTTACTTTGGTGCCGGAGAAATCCGAGGCAGTCGTAATCGGCTCCATTTCCCCGGCACCCCCACCAAAAAATATTGAAATTGGACTTGGTGGAATCGTTTGTACTACGTTTGTATCGGTTTGTACCGCAAAAATTTTCGTTTGTACCATCAAGACAAAAAAGTTACAGCACTTTCAAAGTGGGGGTGCCAGGGAAATGCCAGCACCCCCACCTCAAAATATTCAAATCGGACTTGGTGGAATCGTTTGTACTACGTTTGTATCGGTTTGTACCGCAAAAATTTTCGTTTGTACCATCAAGACAAAAAAGTTACAGCACTTTCAAAGTGGGGGTGCCAGGGAAATGCCAGCACCCCCACCTCAAAATATTCAAATCGGACTTGGTGGAATCGTTTGTACTACGTTTGTATCGGTTTGTACCGCAAAAATTTTCGTTTGTACCATCAAGACAAAAAAGTTACAGCACTTCCAAAGTGGGGGTGCCAGGAGCTCCATTTCCCCGGCACCCCCACCACAAAATATTCAAATTGGACTAGGTGGAATCGTTTGTACTTCGTTTGTATCGGTTTGTACCGCAAAAATTTTCGTTTGTACCATCAAGACAAAAAAGTTACAGCACTTTCAAAGTGGGGGTGCCAGGGAAATGCCAGCACCCCCACCTCAAAATATTCAAATCGGACTTGGTGGAATCGTTTGTACTTCGTTTGTATCGGTTTGTACCGCAAAAATTTTCGTTTGTACCATCAAGATAAAAAAGTTACAGCACTTTCAAAGTGGGGGTGCCAGGGAAATGCCAGCACCCCCACCTCAAAATATTCAAATCTAACTTGGTAGAATCGTTTGTACTTCGTTTGTATCGGTTTGTACCGCAAAAATTTTCGTTTGTACCATCCAGACAAAAAAGTTACAGCACTTTCAAAGTGGGGGTGCCAGGGAAATGCCAGCACCCCCACCTCAAAATATTCAAATCGGACTTGGTGGAATCGTTTGTACTTCGTTTGTATCGGTTTGTACCGCAAAAATTTTCGTTTGTACCATCAAGATAAAAAAGTTACAGCACTTTCAAAGTGGGGGTGCCAGGGAAATGCCAGCACCCCCACCTCAAAATATTCAAATCTGACTTGGTGGAATCGTTTGTACTTCGTTTGTGTCGGTTTGTACCGCAAAAATTTTCGTTTGTACCATCAAGACAAAAAAGTTACAACACTTTCAAAGTGGGGGTGCCAGGGAAATGCCAGCACCCCCACCTCAAAATATTCAAATCGGACTTGGTGGAATCGTTTGTACTACGTTTGTATCGGTTTGTACCGCAAAAATTTTCGTTTGTACCATCATGACAAAAAAGTTACAGCACTTTCAAAGTGGGGGCTCCATTTCCCCGGCACCCCCACCACAAAATATTCAAATCGGACTTGGTGGAATCGTTTGTACTTCGTTTGTATCGGTTTGTACCGCAAAAATTTTCGTTTGTATCATCAAGACAAAAAAGTTACAGCACTTTCAAAGTGGGGGAGCCAGAGAAATGCCAGCACCCCCACCTCAAAATAGTGAAATTGAACTTGGTGGAATCGTTTGTACTTCGTTTGTATCGGTTTGTACCGCAAAATTTTTCGTTTGTATCAAAAAGACATAGATGAAAAGCTGAAAGCAAGCTAAGTAGAAAAGTTCTAGACCAACGCGCATACGCCGCTTTTACAGGGGTGGCTTGAGTACATAAAAAAAAACTTTTTTGCCCCCTGTATTAAGGAAAATAATGATGGATATTAATATTATTATTATAATAAAT